>WBMW01002985.1:1136005-1188198 GCA_013396635.1 Penelope pileata | reverse complement strand
GGGCGCGAGGCGCCAGGACGCCATCTTGCGGCGCCTCGCCGCCGCTAGCAGCTGGGAGCCGCTGCTTCCTCAGTGGTCTGGGGAGGAATTTTCTGACCAAAACGGTTGAAATCCGCAAGACGTTTTCTCAAACCTGACAAACTGACGCTTTTCAAGGGAGGCTGCTTCAGCCATTGTGAAGCCAGGTGGGGTGCTGGTAACTATAAGCACCTGAGTAACCATCTCCAGGTGTGTCAGGTGGGCAAGTTCCGTGCAGAGATGGGCCACAGGTAAGGGCCGTGTCTGCAGGCAGTTGGCTTTGGTGGCCATATCAGAAAGTTTCCATGGCCCAACAAGGATAATGTGTTTGAAGCAAAAGGGAAGGCAAAACAAAAGTCACCAGGAGTAGCCTTCAGGCAGACTGTGCTTACCTCAAAACGCTCGGCCAATGTCCAGAGGAACAGTGAGAATCCCAAAGCTCAGGGACAGAAGACAGCAAAAATGATCTCTCAAGTTTTAATCTAAGCAGTTATGACATGCAGGACTGAAAGAGAGGCCTAGCACCTTCATTTCTGAATGAATTGGTTTTGACCTTAGTCATTGGACTCAAGGCAACAAGCAAAGGTGGAGAGACTGAGACTGCTTATGTTCCACTGTATCTACTGCATCTCTCGTGACAGTATCAGCCAACCCCAAGTGTTGAGTATGACTAAGCAGCCATCAAAAGGCATTCATGCTTGAGCTGGCATCTTTGGTGTACCTTACAAGTGCAGGTGTCTTCTTCAGATTTCTTTTCTAGTTCTTTTTTCAAGGATGACCTGTAGTTAAGTCAGCTTTGGCAAACAAATTTCTTGTGTACTCTGAAGTGAATGTGAGAGGGGTAAAGACCTATGGAACTCGTGTGCAGTTTTCTCTCATCTGATCTCCATAAAAGTTTGTTTCAGATTCTTCAGGGAAGGCACATGGCCTCCTGTCTGCATGTTCCTAAGGTAATGCTGCTGTTTCTGCCAAAGAAAAGACTACCTTGGACCAGACAGCATCTAACTGTCAAGCCAGGATCCATGTCTGGGTTTGAGCTTCTCTGGAGGCTACAGTTCTCCTAGTTCAGTGCTGTAATATGGGCTGCCATATGGCATGGCATGAGATGCGATATCCTCGAGAGATGATAGCTGTCCTTCTGCTGCCTCTCCTTCCTTAGCACAGATTCACATAAAATCTGAAAGAATGAAGGAGATTGAAACGTAGAAAAAGATTTTGAACTTTCTGTTCTTTATGACATCAGTGCAAATGTGTCCTGGACAAGTCTCAGTAGGATCCTTTATACAAAGTCTTGTGCTCTGTTTGTTGCATAGCAGTACATGGACATGCACACGTTCTGGCATAGCTCGGTATGAACCTCATGTCTTAGAATATCACATCTCTTTGGATATCTTTCTTTTCTTGTACCTCACATCTGATAGTCATGCATATTTTGAAAACATACAGAACTATTCTACATCTCCTGCTTTGTCTGCATCCAGTGCTCTGTTCTATGTTAACTGAAATGACAGTCACTGGAAATGCTGTAAGGGCCCTTACCTTAAACTAGAGCAAACAGGTTGTTATTTTTCTTTAGAAAGTAGTAGAGATCATCCATAAAGCCTGAGGTCGTCTTGTCTGCCCTTCAGTACAGCATGGCTAAAGAATTTCCCTCTATAAATACTGAGTTAAGCCCTTAAAACAACTGAATTCAGTGTTGTTGCAGTCTTCACCTTCCTTCCCTGGCTGCTCTGTAACCACTTCAAGCTGCCTCTTCTGACACCTTCTACCTAGCTGAATCAGTCTTTGAAGTCCTTTGCGTCATGGTGCCTATTCCGACACACCATTTTGTCTTTCAGGACCACTCAAAGGAATTGTGTGGAGAGCAGACATTTGTTTGAGTGTATTCTGTGTCTGAATGGTGTTGCTTCTGTACAGTTTAAAGCTGTGTCAAGTGTATGTGGCAATGCAATGAAGTCACATTACCTTGTGCAACGGGACATAGAATTTGGAAGCAAATGAGCCAAAGTCTGTCTTTTATTGAAGTGAATGGCCTTTCCTGCAGCATGTTACACCTAGAAGAGAAACAACAGGGAGCAGCAACAGCATTTCAGACAGTCTGTGCTTGCACCCAACTTTTCTTGAGGAACATCAGATGTTGTTCTTCAAAATTGCATGTGGTCTTCTCCAGCAGTTTAGTCAAAACAAAGGTGGACCCCCAAAGGAAAGCAGAAGGGGTAGCTTAGGAAGTGGCAGTCATGCTCCTCTCATTTAATTTTCCTTTTTTTGCATTCATATGGCATGAAGCCCCTGTAACATTATTGGCAGATGACTTTTACCTTATTGGGAAAGGTCATGGTGCAGCCCTCACTGGCAAGAACAAGCTGGCTCAGCAAGGCTGTCTTTGTCTCTGCGGGGCAGGGACTGTGCATCCTTAGTGTCTTAGTACTATCTCCAAAGAACCGTCAGCCCTCCACCAACTATATTAAAGGCAATAGCACAATCAAATCAAAGGCCCTTCACTGAGGAAGGATGTTTTTTCTTTCCTTGTCAGGCAAATAGTGCCTTGTGGGAGGCTAAGAAGGATGCTGTATCATGAAATTGTGCAGCACATCACGTGAATGTGGATCTGCATAGCCCATAGTTTTGCCTGTGGTCCAGGAGCAGGTTGAAACAGAAGATCCAAACTCCCTTCCCCTTCCACCCTGTGCTGCAATCACAGAAGCAATCCCAGGTAAAGTATTACAGGTTTAACGATCATAAATAAAAAGATTTTTACTTACAATAGCAATCTCCCACCAAGAAAAGGAACAGCCAGGTCCCACACAGGAGATCTGTTCCCTTTGGTGGCTGGCTCTTAAATAAGCCCAGGGTAGTCCCACCCTGGGTCCACCCCTCCTGGTCACATGGAGATGGGGCACAGGTGTTCCTTAGGCCAGCCACCACCCTTCACCAGGTGCTCAATCACTAATTCAGGCCGTGACCTTGTGTCTCCCTTACACACCCCAATTCTCGTTCCAGTGTGAGTTGTGGTTAGATTTTCTGTCTGAGCAGCTGTCTTGCACTTGAACAGTAACAATGGGAGAAAGCCTATGAAGCAGAAGTCCCAGCTTAATAGCTGTCTTGGTTTGGAAAGAACTTCAGGATTTACTGGGGAATCAGGAGAAAGAGGTCCCTTGTACTTGGGCCAAACAATGTTTCCTCCAGTAACGCAGGTGGCAACATCCCAAGGAAACAAAGAAGAAAGGTGATTGTGCTGCTAGTTAAAACTGTTTCTTATTTTCATTCTTCCTTGTTTAGTTTCCCAGAGGAGTGTTTCTTGAGACAGCTGCTGAGTGGTACCACGTGTGACTCAAGCTGCTCCTGGACTAAGGTTTGGTACATCACTCAAAAGTGTTCTCTGAAGCCTGAGTGGGCAAATATGTTTCCCATTCTTGTCTCTGTCACAGGCCAAATACCAGTTATTCAGACATATTTCAAGGGAGAAAAAAAAAAAAAAAACACAAGTGATGTCATGACAACTAGTGTAGGCCATACTAGGGGTTTGCATTAATTACGCAGTAAAAAGTAATTTTCTTATGCAACAGTCTGCAACTCAGGGAGTGGAGCAAGCCTTGGCGTCTTGTGATCTGAGCACCCCATGATGTTCACCAGTTTGTTTATGAACTGCATGGTCCCTTCTTCCATCGACTAGGTGGGCATCATGTGCGACAACGTGGCTGCAAGGGAAAAGCTGTCCCTGGGTAGTCTGGGTGGCACTTCAGTCTGGTTATATCACCAACAGGAGCTTCTATCTCCAGGCATCAGCCTGACAAAGCTTGGTAAAAGATAGCAGAAGCCTCTTTGGACTAGGAAAACCCAGATACAGGATATACTCTGGGAGAAAAATAGCTACGCTTCTTCACTGTCGCCCACATTTCTTCCAAACGAAAATACCCTGCTGTTGCTATGCATGAGCTAGGGGCTTGAACAGTTGATTCTCAGCCACGGTTTTTTTTCCATTTGGAAATGTAAAAGGGTTTTCATGGGGTGGATGTGCCTTTCAGAAACCTTTGCTTTGCAAGCATAAGTTGTATTCATTTTTATAACAGCCATGTCAATATGTGGCCTACAGAAACAAGACTGCAACCACGATGCTATGCAACTTTATAGTGTATGGTGTTTTAAAACTGTATTTCTCGTTTCCTGTTTGAGAGTTCATTTCACTCATTCTGGCCCCGATAGGATGGGCAGAAAGGAAAAGCAGGGTGACAAGACAGTGGGAGAGGGAAGACATGCTCAGGACTGAGGACACTACTCTGCCTTCATGGGGCAGAGTGCAAAGCGCCTCTTTTCTCCATTTGCTCCATTCCCACCCAATGAGAAAAGCCTAGCAGGCAACAATGAACAATGAATGTGAGCCTTTGTTTAAGTGGGAATTTGTAGCCAAACCTTTGCTATCCAGAGTTCTGTACAGCCCTCCATGGTATTCTGCCAGGCTATTGTCCAAGCAGAGAAGCTCTGCACTTGGCCAGCTCTGATACCAATCAGTCTAGTGCAGAGGATCAAAGTTAATAAAATAGTTGGCAAAGGAAAAAAAAAAAAAAACAGGAAAACATCTCAGTTGTTTCTCCTATAAAAGGATCTGTCGGAGGCCCTCTGGTTTCCTGCAATATTTACCCATCCATGCAGCTTTAAAGTTCATGTTTGAGGACCAACTGCTGAGTTGAGAATGAGTTTGCTGCAGTTATCTTGGGACAGAGGCTGGTGGTCATGGCACGTGGATTTAGCCATGACGTCTCTGAGGATGCAGAGACAGGTCACGAGAACAGAATGTTTCCTTCTACTTGAATGCCCTCTAAGGGGAAGAAGCAAAAGAGCATGAGTATGAAGCAGGGAATATAAATTGCAGCACAATCTGCCCAGGAAACCTGGCCTCCCTCTAAGCTCCAAAACATCAAAGGAGGAACCAAAACCCATCTTCAAGTGGCAGGACCTGGATAACTCGGTGATTGGGATGGAGCCCAGCCTTCGCATAGCTACACAACAAGTTCATTTTGCCTCACATCCGTTGATATCTGCTGCTGCTACATCTGCTGCAGGGAATTGCAGTGTGAAGGCTTAGCACTTTAAATAGATCACAGCTATTGCCACAAAAGACGCTAATAAAGGGGCTAACGCTGCCTCTGATGAATAGATGCAGAAATGGATTCTGAGTTTCTACAGCATCATGAGCAGAATGAAATGAGTGGTCCCAAGCTCATAGCAGAGAATTTGCTATATAAATCCTGGTCTTTGAAAGGCTTCACCCCCACTGAAACTGATGAATGTTGAGAGGCTGTGTACCTTTGGGGCTGCAGAACAAAACATTTAGTTCTGTGTTCTAACCATAGGCTTTGTGCTGTACATGCATACCCACACCCCCCCACACACACACTCTCGTCACAGAATTAATTGTAAACTAAACACTCCCAACAGGAATGAAATTAAATACCTGAAGAAAAGACTATTCCTTTAATGTGTTTCTAAGATACTCTGCCCTCAAGATACAAGCGATGTATGTTCTCTCTCTCTCTCAATATATACTCTCAAAGTAAATATTATCTCTTATCTCACCAGCGCCAGTGCTTGAAAGGATGATGTACTCTGAAGCACTCACTTACTCTGTTTTGGTCTATTTCTAATGTTGAGAGGCTCTAACACACTTCATAGATACGATTAACCCCTTTTCTGCTGAGGTGGCTGCAGTATTGAGACTTCAGATTTCTCTGTCTCCAAGCTTACTGTAGGTGGAAAAGAAAAAAAGCATTACTTCTGTTTCCATCTGTTTTTTCCCCGGTGTATGTTGCCAGCAGGATTGGTGCTGAAGCCACTATGTGAATGAACACAGGCATGATGATGTTAGAAGAGGAAATGTTTCTCGGCCGTTGTGCATAAGATCTGTAAATTCCTTCCAGTCAGGCACAACTGCAAGCAAGCCTCAGAACAAAGCAATAAGGAAAGAAAACTGTCCTTCTCCTGTTGCATTAGCTCTCTTCTGTAGAGGACTGTGAGTGCGGCTAGATCCAGGTGTTATTGACAATGAGGTAGGAGGAGAAGTTGCAAAAAAAATTAAAAAAAAATCTCTACCTCAGAGCCTGGGCACTGAAGTCAGGCAGGGATTCATCACCCAAACCTGTTCTCCTGACAGCAAGCCCTTTCCAAAACGGACTGTAAGGCACAGCTCCTTTTAGAAGACAGGAAGAGCATGAGCTGACAGAGATCTGTGAGATAAAAGGCACACACCTCGGCCTCATTCCCTAACCCCCCTGTTGGACAGGAGTGACAGGAACTGCGTTTTTTGGAGGTCAGATGTAGGCGAAGTATGACCGGATTCTGCTAGATGAGGCAGAGGAAGGTCACATCTGAGGATCACAGATGAATTTAGGCAGATGAACACTGGCTGGCTTAGACCCACCCAAGCTGGATGTTAGAAACCAACAGTGTTTTTGCCGATGAAAATGTAAGCATGTAAAGAAATATGCTGGAGGATTTAAGGTTCATACGCTTGGATTTAGGGGCCTCACTTCTGCCAGTAACCTGTTTTAGATATCTAAGTCCTTTATGATCTCAGTCCAGGGCTTTTTGCTCTGGAAGTGAGAAGATTAGCAGTGTCCCAAGTGACACCATGGTACATTAATCTCCAGACCACTTCATTCCAAGTTCAGCCCAAAGGTCTTTACACCGCTTTGCTTTGTATGCAGCATCTGTAATCTATATCTGGGTATTTACACCACACCGCCGTTTCAGCTGAACATCTACATCCTTTGACAACTGCTGAGATGTAACCACATCAAAGCAAGAGCTGCTTTCTGGCAGATGGCACGACTTCACATGTCCTCCTACACAAGAAGCTCCCCAACATCCTGTCTTGCAGCCTGCAGCCTGGCTCAGTGGGCAGCTGAATGACCAAAGCACAAAATAGTGGATGTGCTGCTGGCTCTGCCCCAGTTTACCCCCTGTAAAATGGGGCTAGTTGTGCAGTACTGTAGATGGAAAGCATAGAGGACATTTATAGAGTTTTAAACTGGATGCAACGGTTCTTAATTACAATTCAACATCAGAACAGTTTGTCCCGGGTGACACTCACAAAAAGTCAACAAGTTTGTGATCTAAAACAGAGAAGGAAGCTACAGGACAGCTGAACTAGAGAAAACATAGGAGGAAATATGTTAAAGATGATTATTTTCTAATTGTTCTCATTGTTACGAGTTTGCAATTTGTGACTGCTACAAAGAACTCCTTTTTAGGAGAGAGGATTTTGACTGGAAAGGAAAAAAATGACGGTTTTATGCATTGAGGAATCATTTCAGCTGTAGAGGGAACATGGCAGAAGACACAGAAACAGAAGCTTAGATATGACATGCTGAAATTAGCTGGGGGATTAGCTGGGTTAGCAATACGTGCTATTGTCAAGGCAAAACCAAAGTGCGCAAGAAGTTTTTTTCTCGTGATTTATGAGCCAGCTTTGAGAAACTGTGCTAGCACAATGAGAAAACTCCAAGTCCCTTTTTCTTCCCATACAGAAACACACAGATTACCAGCTCGTATTATGAAATTCCCTCCATCCTGCTACAGCAGAGCGGCTGTCGGAATGACACTATTGCTCTTCAGAAGGCACTGATGGCCCTCGGACATAGGTGCTTGGGCAGAGGACTGGGCCTCCATCTTCCTAGATGGTCTTAGAGGTCTGTTCCAACCTTAATGATTCTGTGATTCCCACCTGCATTTCATTTGCCGTTCTTCCTTACAGGCCCCACAGATCCATACGCCTGCAGAGAGAAGTGACTGTGAGCGTGACACGTGGCGTGCCCTGCCTGCTTGTCCTCTGTGTCTGCACTTTGTCTGAGCCTGTCTGGTAGGAGCCCTTTGCTCAGGGCAGGCTCTCCCTCAGGATCTGCTGGGATGGCTGGTTTAAGCAAAGCTCTGTTGTTTTTTTCTCCTGTCTCCCCAACCAACTCACAGTTAATCCATGACATACAACATCCCTCAAAGGGCACCGGACTATTCCTGTATGTGTGCATCCAGCTGAGAGGCGAGTGAAAAGATGCAGACCCCTATCAGTTAGCTCTCCGGATAACCTGAAAGCTCGCCAAGAGGACAAGACTGCTGTCGTGCAAGCCCTGGGCAAAGCAACTCCAGATCATAAGGAGGATATCAGCTCCAGGAATTTCCCACCCCTTTGCTGAGAGTTTGGATGCTGGAATTTAGCTGGAAGGCAGAAGCAGATAGCTTTGTTGGGGGAGGGCATAAGAAAGAAAAACGTCAGTGAATTAAAGCACCATCACTTGCACGTGCTGAAAAACCACAGGAGATCCACAAGTTAAGCATGGAGACATGGAGAATTAAGGGCTAGTAATCCAGAAGTTCTTCCAACTGAAGCTATTCTATCACTGGTACATTTGAACCTGCTTTAAGGAGAATCTAAAATAAGATCAGGCACTCAGAGGCTGCATTCAAACCGAGCTTTCTTTGCAGAAGGGGAACAGGCTTAGTTTTCTTTATGCTGTACTCCAGACATAAGGCTGCAGCTAAGATACACATGCCAGGATTAGCTTTAAAGTGGCCGTCTTGGATACTAATAGCAGCATAGCTATGTGGCCACAGCCCCCTCCTCAGCCCTATATCCTTGGTAAATTCAAAAATTCCTAGATGAGGTTATCTATGTTGCAGTCATTGTTAATGCTTAAGGTAGATGCTGTGAAACTGGTTGGGGGCTGCCTGCTGCTGGATGGCAGGGCAGCCATACCAGCGTGGCAGAAGGGATGAATGCTCCAGCACCCTGCCCGTCCCAAATACACACTGCCCTGTCCACCAAGCTACCAGCCATGTGTGCCTTGCCCCAGAAAGCCCCTGAGGTGCCCCTGTCTGCTGTAGCTTACCTGGGATGGCCTCTGCAGGGCTGGGGGTAAGGTGGAGGCTGCCTCTGTACACTTACAGGGGGTGGAAGACAAACAGGGAAAGGGTCTTGGAATGGTGCAGCCAAGTGCACTATAAAATTGTGCTTTAAAAAGCCACAAGGTCACCTTTGCTGACATTTGAATAAGGATTTTATAGAAGTCATAGGACTAGAGATGGACTTGTCATGCCTACGATCCCAGGGGAGGGAGGGATTTATGTGCTGGCCGAGAAGGCTGCATTGTTGTATCGTGTTCATTGGTGCTCATTTATTAGCTTCTTGGATAAAAGGGGCTGGTTGGGATTTCTCTTCTCGCTTACCATAATTCCAGCTGGCTTCCTTGACTTTGCCAGCATACCTTCATGAAATTTAACACCCCTCCTACTTACTGGTGCTCTCCAGGTGCCATGCCCTCGCACAGTCTGTCTTCTCACTCGGTTAGACCTCAGCAAAACTTGATTTTGCTGCCATATTTCATTTAAGCACTATGTTAAAACTCACATATATCATCCTCATAAATGAAGAACTGGCGCACAAGCGTGCAGGATATGGCCAGGGGAGCTTTGCTGACAGTGTGTCTTGTGAGCCTGGTGCTTGTTTATAGGTATGCACAAGTGTGTGTGCTCCGTCTAGGACACAGAGCAGGCTGTGAGCATTGAGCACTGCACAGTCCAAACCAGCAAGGACGCATCCCTGAGCAAAGTGGAGAACAATAAGTCCAGGGAGAAGGAAGACGTGCTCTGATCCCACGCACCTTCAGGAAAAGACATGGCAGGCAGGCAGGGCTGCATCAGAGGAACACCTGGCCTCTGAGTCTCCTCACTAAACACCGTGTTGTGCAGACATTACATCCTTAAGGCACTGCCATATCTGCTCAGTGACCATGACAAGACTGGAAACTTCCCATCTTCTTCCTCACATCAGCCCCCCAGAGAGAGCCAAACATCAACCATGTCACAGATGTTATGTGAATATGCTTAATATTTCACATAATTTGCCACTGGAGCCCAGTCCTTCTCCCACTGAGGTGGCTGGCATGGTCCCCAGCACCTGGCTGCAGTTGGTGTGTACGTGCTGGCATCCACGTCCCATCCTGTGACCAGGAGAGTGTATGTGACACCTGATGGTGCTAACTGGGATCCAGCCTCCTCATGTACAGCTATTCCTGGAAAGGAGGCAGAGCTTACAGTGATATGATTTATCTCCACTGATGGACTTTGTCCCACACATGGACCAGAAAAGCTACGTTTTCTGGTAGTACCATGGAAAGGGCGACTCCAACACAGATGCTCAGTTACTATAGCATTGAGCCAGGGGATCTTCGCCCCACCAACCCCTTTCCTCTGGGAAACTTCTTATCCCTGAAGCAGGGGCTGTCACAACAGCTTTTCAGACTCACCATGCAGTTACATACATTGCTACACAGTGCTAGGACTGCAGCCATGGATGTGTTCAGCAGCCAGAGCAGCAAAGGTGCAGACACATGGATTTCACCACAAGCATCCCAGCCTACAGAGCCTGCCAGAGATAAGCTGGGCTTATTCAGCCAACTACAAGCTTGCACTGATTTTGGCCCCACAGTTATTGTTGTCTGAACTTGCTGTTTCACCCTGCCTTGCACATCTTCACAGGCCCCATATCTAAGCAGCACGGTTTTCAGGAAGCTCCCTAGCACACTGGCAGAGGGGTAAGACAGGCCAAGCAAAGGGTCAGCTCTCCCAGTGGACCAGCAAATACTCCAGGTACTGATAACCAGTAGCTGGGCACAACATGCATGTAAACCCTCCCTCCTCTGCCACGCTGCCCTACATAAAAATATCTAGGGATGACTACAGTCCCACTCAGACTGACAGAGGCAGCTGCCATAGCAGAGCGTTTAATCCTAAAGCAGAGCCTGTTGTCACTGGCAGGAAATCTTATTGTGTTGGACAGGCAATCCTAGACATTAATTAAATAGGTTGCCCTTCCTGCAAAGGCAGACAGGCTAGACTGGAGTCAGGAGGAGCATGCTGCTTAAGCCAGGGACCACCTGGCTGTAACTTCATCTATGTGACAGCATATGCTTTTGTGACCCTCTCTGAAAGGCTGAAACCCCAAGCAAGCTCTCAGAGGTACAGTGAGGATTTATAAAGAGCAAGAAATCAGAGATGCTCTGTTCTGGGAAGGAATTCATTCCTTCTCCTTTCGAAGACTGAAACTTCGTGGCCTTTGCCCTGACCTGCATGACCTGGCAGATCACGCTGCTTTGGAATTGATTTGTAAGGGAGCTGGCGGCTCCGGCTCTGTCTCCATCGCACAGAGTCCAGCAGCGAGTGCTTTGAACCAGACCCTGCTGGTAGCTCCTCATTCTGAGCACCTCATTTTTCTTTCTCATGCTTGCCCCCACACTGTCTCTGGTAGATAAACTGCATTGCTTTCTCCATACCAGAAAAGAGCAGCAGTGCTGTCTCCATTCACTTTCCCTCGCAAGGACCCAGCTGCTCACTTCTGCAGCATCCCACTGCCATGCCAGGATGTGGCCCTGCTGTGGGTGTTCTCACCCCTGTGCGCACATACAGAAAGACAGCAAGCTGCTCATCCGCTGTGCTTCCTGCATGGACACAGTGTGGGTGCATGTGCCTGAAGAGACTGCAGCACCATACTGCCAAGGCCCTATGAGGGGTGATGGGGACGGAGTAGGGATCCCGATGCTCACTGTGGGGTATAGCTGCCCCTCCGGTAGGTCCAGCCAGGGGAACTGCATGATTCCCAAAGAGTCAGGCTGTGAACTAGATCAAGACTTTGCAGAGACAACCCAGCAAAGCTGCAAAATGGAACAGAGGTTGGGTCTTGAGAGCGCTCACTGCTGCTGCACAGACCCAAGGCAATGTGCACGTGCTGCCTCCCCATAAATAGCGAGACGGCAATGGGATCCCTGCAGCACAAAGCAAAATGCAGAGCACTCACGGGTGGCCCACTGCCATGGTCCCCCAGCCCAGCAGTGTCCACAGCCTTTAGTCTGGGAGCGCTTCTTAGCTCCCAGACATGGAATGAAGGGCATTGTTTTGGCAACCAAGAGATCATTAGGTAACCAGGTCACGTCCCCATGGTGACGTGTGTGTGCCCATGTCCCCACATGTCACTCAAGGAACAGGCTGGCACTGCAGCATCAGCACCGGTGGATGGGTTTGTACACAAAACACTGCGCTTCCTCCGTCTCGCTGGAGCTTCTACAGAGCAAGGAGCAAACACATGGCACCAGTGCAGGAATTTTTATTTTCTGAGAAACATACTTTACTTCCCAGTGCAACACAACCTCACATGCATAGCAGCAGCTGCCAGAAGCATACAGATCACAGGGCGTACTACTCCTTATGCTTTTGCTAACATGAGATTAGCGGGTTGCCAAGCCGACAGACCCTGGAGAAGGACTGCGTTCACCCCCCCAAAACAAGGTAACACCAGTGACAGTGCTGAAAGCTCTCCCCAGCCACCTGCTAACAGTCTCACCTGGAGGAGGAACGGGACACTGTGTCCCCGCTTCCCACCCTGACATCCCTTTTGCACCTTTCAGTCCTCTCTTCACCCTTGTTTCCACCACGCTCCTCAACACGCTCCGTGTTCCTCCACATCCCTTCGTCATTCCTCTCTTGGATGAGACTGGGTTTGGGGGAGGGGGAAAGAAAAGAGACATAGGAATAGGCAGAAGCTGAGGGGTAACCCCTTATATACTTTTCCTAAGAAAACAGATTATTTCTCTCGTATATGTGAAGCCAGGAAAGGACAACGGTTTATCATGGACATCACTCGGAGTGCCTCAGCGCTGCCTAGGGTGACTCTTGGCCTCTCATTGAAGCATTCCCACGTGCTGTGGATGGCCAGCGGGGAGATGTCCAAAATGGTGCTGGGGAAGCTACGCCGAGATGCATGGCCAGGCCTCCATCGTGGTGTCCCTCTGTGCGTCCGTGCTAACCCTGGAAACCAAACTCCTTGTACTTGCTGGCCATGTCATTTCGGAACAGCTCCAGCGCCTTCTTCATCGCAGCCTGGGAATCGGCCCCAAAGTCTGCAGGGTGTTTTTCGGCAATGACCTTGATAATGACTTCAGAAATGAACTGTGAGGAAGGAGAGAGAGAGAGAGAGAAACAGAAGGGACACTCAGGGTTTATTTTCAGAAAATCCAGACTAAGAAATAGGTTGCAGAGCCTGGAAATATCTCCGAGCTAATTCAGTAGCCCTTCCAGCAGTCTCTGGAGAGACACTGGGGTCTGGCATGCGAGGAGCCTGGGCTGGGCAGCGGAGCTGGGCTCTATTCCTAGCTCGGACATTCATCTACTCTGTGACCTTGAGTAGATTTTGGGCCTTCCCACTCTTCCCCCTCCCAGTCTGCCCATCCACTGAGGCTGCAAATCCATGTCCTGTGTTTGTACATCACTTAGCTTTGTGGGTTTTGGTCTCCAGTGGTTCCCCCAGGGCTTACTCTAAAATTGTACGTCCCTTGCGTCTGACCACTGACAACAATTATGTAATGTCACTTCCCAGGCACGCAGAGGCTGCATGGGCTGGTTTATTATTGTTAGGAATGGCTCAGACTGCAGATAGTGCTTGGAATGGGAGATCTAATGGAGATTCACATGAGCTGAGCCCTTCTGTGCCTCCTCTTGTCTGTACGCAGAGACCTTGGACTTGAGAAAGAGTTCACTGAAGTCCGGTTAGACATCACTAAATAGAAGTGCAACTCTCACCGTGGCTCTCGCACACATCCATCACACATCAGACACCAAGATTCCCTGCCCTTTTCCATACCTCCAGATATTTGACAGGGATTTTGTGCTTTGTGGCATGGGTTTGAGCCAGGGGCTTCAGCTCTGACTCGTGATTACCCTTCTGCTTCAGGATTTTGCCCAGCTGGGTAAGGACGGTAACACCATGTTTCTTCAGATCTTCAGAGCCCTTCATCTGATCGGGGGTCTTCAGGCCTTTGAACCTTTCAAAGCGGTCCAGAGTCTCAGGGTGGTCATGGAAGAGTCTGTGGACAGAAGCAGAGGGACATGTGAGACATGAGAGAGTTGTCATCCGGAGCAGAGCCGAGGTCCTGCTGCTCTGGGTGCCTGCGGACAGGCAAATGGGCAATAACCTGCTTCCCTCCCCAAAGAAATCTCTTAGTCCCTGCTCGTAGAGGCAGCTTTCACTTGAGAACTCTGATGCTTTAGACCCTTTCCAAATTGTCACCATTCACAGTCACTGCATTTAGCACGTATGTAAGTCAGGAAAGCATCTGACTCTACTCTGTTTTTCATTCTTCCCCTGGCAGGTTGTTCCACAACCTGATGACACTCTGTGTTCAGAAGTTTATTTTGCCATCTGGTTTGTCCAGGCTGCTTTTTATCATTAGCAAATGATAAGACACCTCTTGTCTTTGGAGAGCAGAAGCTCCTGATATACCTCCCTGTGAGTATTGTATCAGCTTTTATCCCATCCTCTCACATGTCCTCACATTCCCTCTGGCTGAGACAGAGACGCTGCTCTAACCATGTCCAACTGGTGTGATGGAGCAAGAGTGCTTGTTCTTGTACGGCTCTGCTGACTCTTTGGCACCAGTCCATGGGGTTATGTTAGCTGTATCAGGATGGAGATCAGAGCCAAGGCTGGTCATGGCATGGAGAGGTGAATTCTCACATTTGTCTGAAGGAAAAACAAAATCTTGCTGGGCCCACACCCCATGAACACAGACAGAGAGAGGTCTGAGCCCCTGCCCTGTCCCTGCATGCCCAGCTCATCCTGGCTGCTGGCAGTGCGGTTTCTGCACGGGGAACCACAGCACTTCCAAGAGTCCTTGGGAGCGGGTGGGTGAGAAAGCACGGGGTGTTCAGGCACGCTGTGCTCCACCATCCAGTGCTCTACAGGGGTGCCCTGATCCCAAAGTGGAAATGAGATCAGGAAGGCCAGCGTTGTATCCCGCTTCCTCCCTGCTGCATGTCCCTGGAGATAGGATGCTGACGCCATTGGTGACCAAACTGCGAGGAAATTGCACACATTTCCCTGCCAGAGTCCTAGAGCTGTGGGGAGAAGGGGACACTGACTTATTAGGAGCAGTCTAATGTTGAGAGAGATCGGCTCCCTCGCACGAGTTTCTTTGCAGGACGTGACCCAACTGGCTGCAGCACCAGCAGGAGCAATGGCTGTATATACAGCCACCCAGAACCACACATTCCTCCTGTGTAAGTGGCCATTAGGATGAGGGCCAGACTCTCCGCCATACAATGTTATTGTAGGTTAGGCTGCATTAACGAATACCTCAGCCACATGGAGAACACAAGCTGTCCTGCAGCAAAAAGATTCTGTAAATAAGTGGCCATTCTCTGCTGACATTTCCTTTCAAAGTCTCTCTTCATGTCTGCCAAAGATGAGATACTCCCCAGACTCCTGAAAATTCTTCCAAAGAGTATTTTTTTGGTTTCCTTTGGAGAACATCCAGTTGGATCAATATTTTCTAAATGTATTCCCTGAATATGTCACCTACCAAAAAAGTCTTTACCAAGGCACAGGCAGGCACATTTCTATACTGAGAGAATTCTGCTCAGCTTCCCCTGCTTCTCCTCTCCTCAGAAACCCCTTAAAGAACGAGAAATGACCGGGGAAAAGCTCTGCGCTCGAGATAGGAAACCCCCAGATCCCCACTGCTGTCCTCAGCATCCGTACCCTAGGGGACCTCTGGGGAGGGTCTCCTTGTCCCCGTCCCTGCTGGACTTTAAGGTCAGGCCAGGATCCTGCACCATTCTCCCCTCCATGGCCCTGAGACCTGACGGTCCTGGGGTGTTTGACCCTCAGGGTTAAGACCACGGGGACAGCTCAAGGATGGGGTCCTCTCAGATGAGCACTCTCTCTGACACCAGAAGGAGGGAAGCACGGGGAAGGATGTGCCTCATCCCAGACCCCAAATTCATCATCAGGGCACAGACAAGTTTTACCAACCAGATTTCGAGAGGATCTGGCCAAAGAGCAGGATGGGAAGGGCTATGCCGGGTGACACCGAGGTGCGGAGAGGGAAACACTCAGGTAATTCAAAGCCAATTTTACTGAAATCGGAGATTCCAAGAGAATTGCCACAGAGATGATTTTCCTCCCCTCTCCATCCCTGCCTCCCCTCAGCCTTGCTGCAGAGCACCCGGAGGCCCAGGACACACACTTCACTCTGGTGTTTGTCACCGTGGTGCCTGGGCAGTGAGCACGGGGAGCAGAGCTGTGCCCACAGGTCTGCTGCAGGGAGTGACACAGTGCCTCCAGCCCTTGCCAGCAGCACAACTCCTGTACTCACGGACGGGTGGAGAGGCAGAAGCACAGCCACTTTATACAGGGAGTAAGTAATAACCCAGAAAGCATAGAGATGGAAAACCACCAGCCTACACTACAAGAAAACAGCCTGTTGAAATGCCAGCCACAAGACCCCATACTCAGCATTCCTTGGTCTCACCCAATGCTCTCGGCTTTACTCGTAGGACCAACACTCATCACCTACCTCATCAGAACTTCGTGCCCATGGCCGGGGAGGTCAGCCTCCACTTTCCCCCAGATGGTGAGGACTTGCTGCCACTCCTGGTCACTGAGCCCCATGGTTCACTGACGGCAGGGGACGGACGGGTCCCGAGCACTGCCCGCAGTCGTTGCCTTTCCCCTAAGGGTGGCTGGAGAGCTCAACCACGGGATTTATAGCCCCTCCTCGTAGACCTACACCTGTTAATCGTCAGCTGGACATCTTGCTCTCTTTCAGGCTTGTCTAAATAATCAGCCTCTCTCTTTTTTTCTAGGAAGCTATTTTGGGTCAAGTGCTATTGTGGATGCCACTGATGGCATCATTACTGCCTTTCGTATTGGACTGGCACATGTCCCGCTCCAAACAGAAAGGGCACTGCCCAAACGCACTGCCAGGAGCCTGTCCTGGCTTCCTAAGGTCCCAGCAACAGTGTCAAGCTGTGTGGCAGGAGATTCCTGATGAGCACTGTCATCTGCAAGGCCATCCTGCCTGCCAGGGGACGGCTGGTGGCATCGCTCCATCCCTCCGTCCGCCTCTCCTTTCCCTGCAGCACAGTGGGGTCTCTCAAGCCAAGTGTCAGCATCAGGAGGACAAGTCACCATGAGCCAATGTGGGTACGATTTCGGGACACCTCCCAGCCTCCCTGGGGACTGACAGCAGCCTGGCATGCCAACTTTGATTAATCCCTTCCAAGGGGGTGAGCGCAGGCAGAGCACAGCCTGATAAACACCGGTTAAAGGGGACAGCTTGAGTAGGAAGGGTGGCCAGGCCAGGTGGTGCTGCTGGTTGGAATCCAAGCCTGAAGGTAGGGGGATTTCTCCCCTGCATTTGGCAAGTGCCTGTTGGCCAAGCCAACCTGCAGTGCTCCCCTTCTCCCTCCTCTATGCACCAGTTTGTTTGATGTCCAAAAACCCAGCCCCTAAACACCTCAAGGCCAAGATTGCATCCCGATTTCCCTGTGCAAGCATCAGGGCACTATCAATTTACCCAAAATAGGCTAAACTGACAAGGGAGCACTTGGAGAGATCACGCCTCGCTCCTCAAATTGGCATCGTGCTAAACAAGGATTCGCACCATCCCAGGCTCGGCCTTGGGCAGGATCCTGAATGCTGACCTTGCATGCTCTTCAGACACAAGAGAAATGTGCTCCCGGGACACCAGGGGCTGCTGCTACGCACCGAGCTCGTCGTATTCCCCAAGCTGAAATTGTTAATATCTTCCTTTGAGTTTGGCCGACTCTTTTCTCTCTGTAGCTTTCCCCGGGGCTGTGAAGCCAACAGCCACTGTACGGACATCGACAGTAAATGATCGGAGGGCTTAAAAACAACCGCGGTGCATGAAGAATATCGCTTTCTCCATGAGCGAAATGGCGATGTCCGCGCCGCCAGCCCCGGCCGCGCTGCCGCAGCCCCGCGCTGTCGGCCAGGCCGTGCTGCCACCTGGTGGCCACGGGCGACAGAGCCGCGGGGATGGGGCACGGCCCTGTCCCCACGCGGGGTCCGCGGGCTGGAGGCGGTAGGACACGGAGGGACGAGCTCCCGGTCCTTTGGGCTGCACTCGGTTTTCCTTAGAGTACCGCTCGTGCAGGCCTGATCTGTAAAATGTGCGCTGGAGAAGCCCTCTGTGCTGCTTGGACAGGCAACAGGGCAGCGCTGCAAGCAGGGAAATGTGCACCTGAGAGAGGCACTGGCAGAAATCACAGTGGTTTTCCTGGTTGTTTGCTTGTTTGTTCATTTTAAATACATTTATGATATGAGCTTTCCAGCAGAAGGGAGAGGAAGGATGCTCCAGAAACACTCGATTTTAACAACCCAAACCATCCTCTGTGTTTGCACAGCAATGCAGCTCGGCGAGGAGAACAGATTCTTTGGCCAACCCCTTTTTTCTCTTTTCAGGGAACCTTTTCCCCGTGATGCAATTAAAAATAAACCCCACTGGGAGCAGGGGACGGCCACAGTCCAGGTTTGCAGTGCCCAACACCGGAGCGGTGCCCACCGCTCTGCCGGGGGAGCGCCGAAAAAGCCGGGTGCGTTATGTAACTCCCAATTACATAATTAGGCATTGCATAATGCTGGGAAAAGGCCCTCCGCAGCCCAGCCTCGGTTTCTATGGCATTCTGCTGATGCGTGGCTTCTGCCAGGAGATGGATCCACGCTTTGCTTTCAGAGCCGTGCGGGCAGACAGACAGGCAGACAGACAGGTGGGATGCTGCACTCCCTGCAGCCAGAGAAAGAAGGGCAACAGCAAATCCTGCCACCAAAGCAAGGCAAAAGCATTGCATTGTTGCAGCTGTGCCTGACTCCGGGATTTGCAGTGTCCGAAGGCTGCAAGGGAAGGGCACTGCATGCACCGCGTGTCCCCTGCTGCTGGCGGGGGCTGGATGGTGCTGCCACCACCTCTCCTCCCCCCCGATGCCCTTATCCCTATTCTTAGCAGTGCTCCAGGCAGGGCTCCTGCACACTGATGGATTTCGGCAGCTGGGAGGTGACCCCAGCGCCCGTTTCAAAGGAAGAGGGAGATGGCAGCGCCGGGGCAAGGGTTGGGCTGAGGGTTGCAGGGCTGTGCTATGCACGGGGCATCTCAGCATGGGGTGCCACTAAGTCAAAAAAAGCTCTGCCCTCGCTTCAGTACTTACAGGGAATGGCCTCTGGTGGCTATCAGACAGGCAACTGCACAGCTTCGTCATCTTCTAGCCTTGCAGGGAGCAGAGGGCTGTGACACTCCCACACAGCAACACGGCATCGCAGGGCTCTGCTGAAGGGCTGGGAAGCAGAGCTCAAAGGGCTGAGGGTGTCTGTGGGAAACTGAGTGCTGCTAATGGGAGGAGGAGGGGGGTTGGGAAGCAACAGGTGGTTTGTACAGCATCGACCATCCTGGGAGCAAAGGGAGGAAATGGTTTTTTTAGGTAAAAGCACAAATTATACCAGCAGGAGAATCACAGAATTATATAATGGCTTAGGCTGGAAGGGACCTTAAAGAACATCCAGTTCCAACCCCCTGCCAGGGGTGGGGATGCCAGCCACTAGGGCAGACACCAGATCAGGCTGCCCAGGGCCCCATCCAACCTGGCCTTGAGCACCTCCAGGGAGTGTCCTCCAGCAGCCTGGAGATCTCCAGGAATCAGGTGGATTAAACCTCATAAATCCATAGTGAGACACAGGGAGCAGCACCGACTGAAGCAGTCCCTCATCCAGCAGTGCTTTCTGTGCATCTTACAGGGGACGCTGGAAACTGATCCCCCTACAAAAAATCCTGGGCAAAAGATAAATGTTCTCTTCAAGCAGATCAACACCGGGTGGCAGTGAACACCCTGAGCACAGCGCTGGTGGCCTGGCTGCAGGAGCGGGGCATGCACCGCTGGATTTGGGACAGGCTCTGGGTTCTGCATCTTCTCCCTGTTGTTGTTCTTGCAGTTTTGTCTCCTCCTCGTTTCACGCAGATCTTTCGACTTGCCAGCAATATGGTCCACAGCGGTGGGGTTTGGTACTGATCACAACAAGCACTGGCCAAGAACCAAGCACTGGGGGATCTCAGCTCAGCTGTGAGCATCCCACACGCACACACGGGATCCGTGGAGAGCTAGAAGCTCATCCAGCCTCTTCCCCTCCGGCATCCAGAGGCAGATGCCAAGTGTAAGGCACAGCCCCGCTCCCATCACAGCAGCCCGAGGCTAGAGGACTTCCCAAGGTTATATTTGCATCCCCGTGTTCAGCCTTAGGCAGAATTCTCCATGGGTTTATAATTTTTTAATCCTCTTTTACATGCTCCCCAGAAATATATTTCAGAAGCGGTTGCAGCCCTACTGGGAGAAGGTGTTAAAAGCAGCAGCAGGCTTGGTGACTCCACAACAGACCAACCAACGCACACCACCGCTCCCAGCCCTTCACAGATTCAAGGCAAAACCACGCTGCCCTGGCTTTCAGCGTGAGCATCTCCCCGGGCTGCCTGTGGAGCAGAGGAGCTGTGCAGCCAGCGCACCGCCCGCAGCACGGCCAGCAGCAGCTCTGCGTGCAGGGGATGCCCAGCAGAGGGAGAGGCGGCGCCAGCTTCGTGCGGCCAGCGCTTGGCTGCTGGAGCGGTGGTACCAGCTCCCAGCGAGGAGCCCAGAAGACATCACTGACACAGGATGGGATGCAGCAGGAAGGGTGAAGCCAAGGTACCCAACGGCCAGAAGCTGTTCCTGCACACACCCCGGTTTTCCTTCCTGGGTCCATGCCCGTGTGTGCAACCACATCCAAAGAGGGGTGCTCCCAAATCACAAGTTGAATTCTGTGGAATTTCTTGCACCACGGATGGTTTTCCAGGAGGAAAAAGAAAAGGCAAGGAAAGCAGCAGTGAGCTAATGTGGGAAACACGGCATCCTGGAAGCCACCTGCATGATTTGGGGCTGGTGGGGTTTTTATCAGGTTCACCTGTGGTCTGTAAACGATTCAGGGAGCAGCATCAGCTTTATCCAAGGGCACCTGGGCAGCACGGGATCCTCTTTCAGAGCTGTTCCTACCTTCTCTCCATCAGATTTTTTCCCAAATGCTATCCTGGTCAAACATTCATGTTTAGGAATGTTTTGGGATCTCAGACAAATGCGGCTGCTGGCTCTCTGAGGAGAGGGATTTTCAGCCTGAGGAACAACGCCAGGGATGCTCCTCTGAACCACGCTGCTGCTGCTGTTAACATTTCACATACTGCATGCAGACCTGCCGTGGGACGGAACATCGCCGTCCCAACCAATGGCCAAACCGCTCACATCGATGGGACGTGGCCTACAGCCCAGTGGGGACATCAGCAGGCACGATGCTACCACAACCAGAGCAAGCGGGGACCTCACAGGACAGGCACACTGCTGTGGGACGCTGCACATGGGAGGGAGGGGAGGGCATGCAGAGCCATAGGGAACACCGCAGGAGGAGCGAGAGGTGCCGGCTTTGTCATTAGCCAAAGCCCAATGGCTCTGCCCTACAGCTCTGTTCTGGAGCACAGTGCTGTGGAGAGCAGCTGGGGGAACTGGGGTTGTTTATTCTGGAGAAGAGGAGGCTCAGGGGAGACCTTATTGCTCTCTGCAGCTGCCTGAAAGGAGGCTGTGGGGAGGTGGGGTCGGCCTCTGCTCCCAGGTAACAGAGATAGGATGAGAGGGGATGGCCTCAAGTTGTGCCAGGGGAGGTTCAGGTTGGATGTTAGGAAAAATTTCTCTCTGAAAGAGTGGTGCTGCACTGGCACAGGCTGCCCAGGGAGGTGGTGGAGTCACCGTCCCTGGAGGTGTCCAAGAACCGTGTGGATGAGGCACTGAGGGATGGGTCAGTGGGCATGGTGGGGGTGGGTTGGTGGTTGGACTGGGTGATCTTGGTGGTCTTTTCCAACCTTGATTCCATGATTCTAAATCACGGGGCCTCTCGCCCAGTGCTACCTGCTCACGTAGGGACAGATGCAGTCAGACGACACTGTAAGCAGCATTTCAGCAAACACCACTGCAGCAGGCTGCCTGTTTTATCTCAGCTTTCACTGTGCAGACAGGAAATAACACAACCAAAAGCCATCAGGGGTGAGAAGGTGAAGAAGAAAAAGGCCAAGGCACCCCATGGCAGGGGTGGGAAGAAAGCTTATTTACACAACAGCCAGGGGATGTATGCCTATTTTACACAGGGCAAGTAAAATAAAAGCACCTGCTGCGAGTACAAAATCATTGTACGTCGAGAGGGATAATTTCATGATACGCAATTACTTCCTACAGATTAGGGTAGAAATAATTAAACGAAGGGTTTAATTATGGCACCAAGTCCAGGTCCAGGTGGAGGCTCACGCTCGGAGATGCTCCCGAAACCAAATCCCCAAACTTCAGACTGTTTTCCCTCACAGCTCAGCCACCCGCTGTGCCCTTTGAGGTAACATCTGGGAGCTTCATTTAAATCTTTATCCTCCTTCAGCTTCTCTCTTATTGCCCACACAGCCACAGATTCCACCGCTGCCCACCTTGGTCACATGCAGTCATCCCCTCATCGAGCACCACCACGAGCTCCTCTGGGGCTGTCCCCATCCCACCCAGGCAGGGACGAGGGACCCCCGGTGCTGGCAGAATCCCCTATTTCAGGGAGCAGCCGAAGGGCCAGGGGCTGCCAGGAACCAAAAAGAATTATCTGCGGCCTGAAGGAGGTTGACACCGTCAATTTCTTTCTTTCTTTCTTTTCCACCCTCCTGAACTCACAAGTGAACCAGAAGCCATCGTTTTGGCTCTCTCTGCTCAGGAGTGAAATTACAGCAGCAGCAAATGCTTTTCAAGTGCCTCACTGAGGTATGAAACGTGCTCCTTCCTTTCTGTCCTTGCCCACGCGTGCACGTATCAGCCTCCTCCACCTCCGCCAGCGCACGACCTCAGGCACCCGAGCAGCAGAAGAGCATTAACCCACATTTACCTCAGACCTCCGTCGGTTCCTATAGCCCTGAATGGAGCAGAGCACTGTGCCATGGCAGTGCCCGATCGCGGCCATGCCAGGGGGACACGGATGGCATTTGGGGCTGGGGATCAGCTCTGCATGGCAGGAGACCACACGTGGCCCACGGTGTCCACTTGGGGACACAGCACCGAGCAGCACGGCCAGGCGAGGCCGGAGCCTTCCCTCACCTCCATGCACGTGGCCGCGACATCTCAGCACACAGCGGCTTGGAGGCTGACAGGGACGAGTTTCAGAGTGATGGGCCCAGGGAAAGCAGCCGTGGGAGGGGTGCTTGGTGAAGGCTCTCCCCCCAACTGCAGAGCACAGACTGCGTTTCGCTCACTAGCTGCATACTCCCGTCGTCTTAGGCAGCCAAGTAGCGACTTCTTGTTCATAAACGCGAAAAAAAAATAAAAAAAATGAAAGAAAACAATCTAATTACAGAATGAATATTTAGCTTGAAATGAGCAGACAGACATTCAAAACCATTTTCCGACATGACAGATGATCTGAAAGGAGCTGCGCCGCGGGCACTGTATGCTGTTCAAACCCAATTTAAAAATACATGGCGTGGTAGCAAAAATAGACATGACCCTAAGCACAAACATCGTCGCTCAGACAAACATCTCCTGTAAAATGCCATCGGTGATTTGGATGGCAGCCGGACCTGGGGACACCATCACCCACCTCCATGAGCACCGCTGCCGTCAGCCCATGCAGACAGAGCTGCAGCAGCAGTGCGCTGGCTTGGGGACCATGAGATGGGTGTGAGCCCCTGCTGGTGTCCTAAGGGACGCTCCTGTCCCCTTACACGTGGCCTGACCTCGGGCTCTTGGCATGTTGGGCAAGACCAAAATGATTCTTGCTGCCTTTGCTGTGGATAAGTTACTGTAGCATCTGAATGAGAGGTGTGAGCCAGGAAGTGTGGAAGAAAAAGCTTTAAACCCTGAGGAGCTCACAGGGGTGAAGGGGTACAACCAGACAGGTGTCGTCCCCACATGGGAAACACTGGCACAGCCTGGTGCTGTTAAGGAAAAAATTCTTTTCTCTTGAAGAACTGTTAAGCATTGCCCAGGGAGTGGTGGAGTCACCGTCCCTGAAGGTGCCCAAGGACCGTGTGGATGTGGCACTGAGGGACACGGGTCAGTGGGCATGGTGGGGGTGGGTTGGTGGCTGGACTGGGTGATCTTGGAGGTCTTCTCCAACCTCAATGATTCTGTGATTCTGTGATCTCCATGGGCCCTTCCCCTGGGCACACTCACGGTGTGCAGTTTCTCTGAGCTGGACTGTGAAATGGTCCTGAAAAGCAAACCAGGAGTGAAACCAGGGCCATGGCAAAGCTGATGGAGACCCAGCTGGTGGCCATGGGCATGGCAGAACTCCGTCCTAGGGGGACTGCATGGAGGCAGGAGGGCAGGTGTTAGGGTTTGGCAGGGACAGCTCCCACTCCAAAGCTGAGTACAAGAGCCCCAAGAGGTCAGGGCAACGCAGCAGAGCTCAGTGCAGGGGAAATGGCGATGGGCAGTGTAGGAGTGAGGAGAGGAGGTTCACCCATCGCCTCTGCTGTCCCCATCACATAAAGCCAAGCACAGCTCCACATCCCTGTGGGGACAGCCCTGCGTGGGGTGTCCCCAGGGAGCACCGTGCATTCCTCCTCTCCCCGGGCAGCCCCTCTGCTCTCGCAGAAGCCATGAGCTATTTCTGGGTGCGCTGATGGGGAAAAGCAAAGCTGTGGTGTTCTTCTGCACGGTGAGGTTTCCCAGCCTGCAGGCCGGGGAGGATGGGAGCATCCTTGGCAAAGAGCAGAGGACGGCCGCCCGGCAGCACGGGGCTGTGTTAGCAGCGATGTCAACACGCAGGGGCTGCTGTTGTCGAAGGGCTCCATGAAATCAGTGATTTCCGAGCTGGAGAGCGCCGGGGCTATAAAAAGCAAAGTGACTTTGCGTTTTGACGCTTCCTCCCGAGACACAGAAAAGTGATTTGTGATTCAAAAGATGAGGAATTTATCATCAAAAAGAGCTGGGACAGAGCTCGATGTTTACACATGGAAGAACGAGACAGGCACCGAGAGCAGAGATATTTATACCCACCCATTAATAAAAGAAGCCAAGTCAACCATACCTTTGTGCTAAAGTTAGCGCACGGCGCTTGGCATGTCCTTAAAAAGGCAAGAAAGTTGCTGCAAACTGGGACAGCTGCTGGGGGTGCCGGCTCCACATGGCTCCCAGCACAGCCGCGGTGCTGCAGCAAAGCAACCAAAGGCCCCGAGGGTTCTGCTGTGCTCTGCTGCAGGGGGCAAGACGGGGGCTGGATGGGCGCTGCACACAGAGACTGGAGGCCCAGCAAGGCCTTGGCCGTGGGGCGCAGGCAGAGCGGCCAGGCCCGCGGGTGAGTCACCGCGAGGGTCAGCGGTCGGGCCAGCCAGCGTGAGTCACTGGAAGCTCCCGGGATGGGATGTGACCTTTAGAAATGCTTCAGCAATAACTCACTGCAGCACGTCCCTCAGCCCAAACAGAGGGCTGGAGTTTTCGAGCCTCCGGACCCAAACACCAGGGTGTGTTACAGCCCTAGGAAAGGCAGATCTCTGCTCCTTGTAAGGTGCTTCTAGAAAGCAGCTAATTGCCCTTCTTTGGGTGAACAGATGAGCTCTGGCAGTCTCCATCTCCCTTGCTCCTGCCTCCTCCAGCCCCCACTGCTTCAGCTCAGCCCCAGCTGCCATGTGAGCTCCACCAGACACCATTGCACCCATGGACGTTCAAATCGGGAACAACAACAAATGCATCTTGCCCGAAGCAAAGTTAAATGCGTTGTGTTTCTTTCTTCTCCACCTCCAATGAAACAGATGCAAGGTCCGACCACAGCCAGCGGAGAGAAGGAAGGGCTACAGGAAAGCGCAGGAACCCACTGGGTTACCACTCACCTCCCAAGCTGTCAGCGCTCTGGAACGCATTTCATGTACGCTCATGCTGAAGATGCTCCATTTGTACGACCTTGGGTGAGCTCTGAGCAGGACGTGGGACTAGATGGCCTCAACGGGTCTCTTCCAAACCAAATTCCTCTATGATTTTGTGTAAGGGCAGAAAGAGAGCATGCAAGCCACCCCCCCACACCGCTGCTAAGTCTCCCATCAGAAGGATGCCCATCGCCCCCAAGCCAGCACGGTTAATAGGAGGCCAGCAGCAAAACCCCAAGCAGAGGACGCCCCGCTGCTGGCCCGGGGACCTTGGCTTCTCCCTGGGCATCAGGCACCCACCAACCGCATCGCCAGGCCGGGTGCAGCCACATGGCACAGGGCCTCCTGCTCCACAGCCACCAGCCTGGTGCCCAGTGGCTCCTGTCCCACCCATCCCCTCTCCCGACGGACCGCAGTGCCTTTGCCATCTGCAGATGCTGCCTACGCAGGCTGCGGCCTGCACTCGGCCACACCTGCCTCGTGATGCGTCTGTTATTAATTTCAATTACAGAAGCATTCTTTTCCTTAGCCAGCTTGCTAAAGAGCCAGCATCAGCTTCCCTGGGTGAGCTCTATTTCTGGTAAGCTCTCCTTGAGCGATGCAGTAAGATCAGCCTTGGGAGATCAACTTTTTATGTGGGCAGATCGTGATAGGGTAAGGGGGAATGGCTTTAAGCTAAAAGAGGGGATTTAGGTTAGATGCCGGGAAGAAATTCTTTACTCAGAGGGCGGTGAGGCCCTGGCGCAGCTGCCCAGAGAGCTGTGGGTGCCCCATCCCTGGAGGTGCTCAAGGCCACGTTGGATGGGCCCTGGGCAGCCTGAGCTGGTGGGGGGCAGCCCTGCCATGGCAGGGGGTGGGACTGGGTGGGCTGTAAGGTCCCTTCCAACCCAACCCATTCTGTGATTCTATGATTACTTTTAAGGACTTACTAGTCTGTGCCAGGACCAGCCATTTCACTGCTCTGATGTTGCCTTTGCTTCACTGAGCGCGCCTCCGCCACGTGCCTCGGTCCCAGCACTGCCGGGCTTCATCTCCAGCCCTCTCCCAGTCCCCCCACCGCAGAGCCCCTTCCAGCTCTGCCACCATCAGCCAGCCTGACTCCCAGGCATCTAATTTTAGCAGCTGCTGCTGAACATCCTCTCGAGTTATTGTTAGAAGGCGGCCAGCATCATCTGATGGGAACACGCTGCAGCTCCCCGGCGAGCACCGCGGAGGAATGCTGGAGGAGCGTGCCCAGCCCCGCACCACTGCCCACAGCCCCATCCAGGGGCACGCGCCAGCCCCATCCTTTTGTGCTCGGTGTCTCGCATCCCCAAAACCAAAAAAAAAAAATCCGGTGTTGGCCTCAAGTGTACTCAGCCTATTCCGCTCCATCATCTCTCTCAGCTGATGCTTCCGTAATTACTTGCAAATTGCCCACCGGGATTTGTTATTTGTTATTTTTAGGCTCATTTCAGCGGAAAAGGCATCTGATTATTTATGTGTGTATATATATATACACTCGCACGGCATCTTTCAGTTGAGGATCTCTTAAGCGCTTCATAGAATACGAATGAACTCCTGCTCGGCTGCAGCACTGCTGTGTTGCAGTTGGGATGCGAGGAGCCGCGATTAAAGCCGTGGCCGAGCTCCCAGAGGAGACTCCTTAGAAGCATAAATAAGGTTGGAGAAGACCTCTAAGGTCACCCAGTCCAACCATCAACCCACCACCATCGTGCCCACCAACCCACGCCCCTCAGTGCCACATCCACAGGTTTCTTCAAACAGAGATCAGGGAGAAAGAAGGGGGAAAATAACGCTCCCCATCACTTGGCAAGCAAGCAGCCCTCTTCTGCTGAGAGGCAGCAACGGGGAAGGACGGCAGGGGAAGGCGTGGGGTGAGAGAGCTGGGCTATGAGCAGACAGGGTGAAGTCTGGCCAAGTCTCAGCCTCACTGCTCTGATGGATCCACCTCTGGGCTCGCCCCTCTCCCCAGCTCCCCCAGTTCCCTGCGGTGCCCCACGGGGAGATGCGAAACCCACCGAAAAACAGAGGACACGCGGGAGCCAACAGGCTGGTGTTTCTCTCTTTTATTTAAAAACAGTGCTTCATTACCATTTGCAAAGGGTTAGGAAGGGTTTCCCCCCTTGCTTAGAGTTTATAAAAGCCAGCAACATGATCAATAATTTATACACATGGATAGTAATACAAAAAAAAGGAATAAAAGCTAAAGATCTAACTACTCCGACCTTCACAATTCCAGCTACTTGATAATAATAGGAATAACCCAATGAATACTGTATGGTCTGAAAGCTACTATACAATATGATACTTAACGAGGGAGGGCGGGAAGTCAGAGGCTGTCACAAAGCCCTGGGATGCAGATGCTGCTTCTCCAGAGTCGGCGGGGAAATGGGACCCTGGGCAAGCGGCTCGGGCGTCCTAGGAAATGAGCCAGGGGAAGGGGCCGCGTCCCGCGGGGACACGTCCCGCTCCCCGGCGGTACCTGGCGATGGGAGGTGCTGGGGGGGCCGCGGGAAGGGGCGAGTCCGTCGCTGCCTCGGGAGGTGCTGCGGCATCTCGGCCTCGCACCGAACGTCATCTCCGAGCGCCCAGCGGGCCGGCGTGGGGGTGAGCGCGGAGCTCCGCGCCGCCCTACAGCCCTGGTTCATGAGGGTGCTGTCGGCCCCAGGTTGTAGCTCCAGCTATTTACAAGCAGGATTTCATCATAAAAAAAAAAAAAAAAAAANGTATCTATTTAAAAAAAAAAAAAAAAAAAAAAAAAAAAAAAAAAAATGAAACCGAAAAGGGAAAAAAAAAAAAAAAAGGCCAAAACCAAATCGTATCCCCTGGGGCAAAAGAGGATTATTTCGTCACTTGGTAACGCAGCCAAATCAAGCTGCCAAAACTACGACACGCGCGCACACACAAAATACTGAGAACAAAAAAATTAAAAATCAAATAGAAAAACACGAGCAAAACCGAGACTGCTCCTGCGGGAGGCCTGGTCTCTGCATGGAACCCGCTCCTCGGGGACACAACGAGCCCCTCCACCTGCAGAGAGCTGGGGATCTGGCAAGAGATTTGTTATTGACCCACTCCAGGAAAAAAAAAGGGGGGGGGGGGGAACCAAAAGAAGATCACCTGGCATTTTGCTGACTGCCAGCCAAATGGGTATCGGGGTGGACGGCTTCAGACACCAGCAGTCTCCTGGTGAATCAGGCAAGGGCTCTGGCTTGCCAAGAGATCGCCCAGGGGACGATCACTGCCCTCAGGGCCGGCAGCGGGGACAGGGCCTGGGCACCCAGAGTCCCACGGGGCTGCCCTCGATGCGCACTGTCGAGGGACAGGGGCTGTCCTGCAGAGTCCTGGCTGGAGGAACGCGTACCTGGGAGAAGCCCAGAGCCTGCTTGAGTAGGGCCCCATTTCACACGCCGGCCATCGGACTCCTGCTCGCCTTGGGGACTGGAGTTTTCGTTGCAGAAGAGAGGTTTTAACGGGGTTTGAGGGCAACCAGTAAGGTGGGGTGGAGGGAAGGGGCTCGTCAGACATTAACATCACCAAAAATAGTGTTTTATGCAACAAAGAATCAAGTCTCACTGGTGTATACTACAAAATGTTTGACATTTTCCAAGAGCATGACAAAATAAAAACACAGAGAAGTTTACATTGGATGTTCATCGCGTTCGCTAGGTTGGGTTGGTTTTATTCCCCTCCCCCTCCTATGTTAAAACAGTGCAAACAGGTAACACGCCTCCACCGTCACCCCTCTGCACCACGGGCAGCAGCCCCCAGCCCGCTCCCAGAGCCCAGGTGGTTTCCCTTCGTTGAGTTTCTACGTGCTCCCCAACGCCTTCTCCGCTCGTCTCCTGCTTCGGGGCTGGGGTGGGACACGGGCGGGGACGAGATGGGGATGACCATGGGCTAGAACTAACTGGGGGGCTCTGCACTCCCCTCCTCAGGAGCTCTCTACACCAGCGAGCAGCCCGTGTCTCCTTCCAGGATGAGGAGGGCGGGTGGCAACATGGCGTCACCAGCGGCTCCACAGCTGACAGCCCGGTACTCGCCCTCTTGCTGCACACTTCACTTCCACAGATAAAACGGGTGAGAACAGGGGATAACTATTACCTGTGCTTCAGGGACGGGGAAGCAAGCCTAGGGGAGTGACACGAGGAACAGGGGCAGAGCCCTGGCCAACCCTCAGGTCTCCTGAGCAAGTCCTTGCTGGGCCAGCCTGCTCTCCCTCAGGCTACTTTAAGACATGGCTTTGTCTCTCCGAACCCCTCGCTGGACCCACCCGGCTCCAGGTGAGCTCCTGGTGGCCCAGCGCCCAGCACGGCTTTTCCTAAACTGCCAACCCAGCAGCGTGGGGTGGTTGTGCCGCGTGCCGGCCACCGACGTGCCTGATTCCCAACAGGGAGCGTGCTGTGCCAGGGGAATTCTCCTGTGCACAACCGCACCCTCAAGGAAAGACGGGCCAGCGTATCAAAAAAAAAATTGGCTCTTCAATCCAAAATTATATCGGTGTAACTCGGTGTGCTGGCCAGATCCACTCAGACAGAACAGACAGCGACGCTTGGAGGAACTTCTCTTCCTCCACACCAAGAGGCTGCCACCAGGCGAGAGGTGACAGCAGCAAGCTGTGTGCCAGCCCCTGCTGTCCCTCTGAAAGCCGTGCCCTGGGGACTCTCGCCTGCAGGTCCACCTTGGGGACAACGTCAGCCACTGTCAAACAAGCCAGGGCCCGGCTAAACTCATTACGAGTAATTAATTTTGCATAGGGAGATATAGGCTCTGTCCTCACTTCTCCAGAAGACAGGTATCGCCAAGGCTTGGCTGCTCTCGAGCACCTCGAGCCACTTTGTTACTATCCAAGCAAAACCAGAACCGCTGCTTGCCACAGGGAACCTCACTGCAAAGCTTCAGACTTCGGGAGGCCCCGCGCTCTGCAGGACGCCTCCTGCACCAGGCCCAGCCTCCCTCTGCAAACGGCTGCAGCACCGGGCACCCAGTGCTCAGCAGCCCGAGGAGCCTGGTGGGAGCAATGGGAGCAGGGGAACCAGGCTGGGTGCTCCGGAGTGAGCAGGTTTTACTTGGAGATCGTACAGCAAGGCCCCACGGCCCCGCCAAGAAGCCCTCGGCCTCTCAAGGGACGCGGGCGGGCTGAAGCTGCCATGCATAGACTCTGCCGGGAGGCAGAAACGGGGCCGGCCTCCTGCACCCAAGAGGCAGAGCTGGGGGTGGTTTTGGGGAGCTGGGTCAGAACCAGCTGAACCAAATTGCAGGGAAGGGGCAGAGGGGCGAACTCTGCGGTGGAAATGGCTGCCCTCGCGCTGCTCCTACCACAGATCCTCCCTCAGCTCAGCGGAAGCCCCCAGGTGCCCCGATTCCCCCTCATTTCCTAGATTTTGTGAACGCCCCAACACCCTGTTCCCCCCCGCCCCCCGTTTTTCAATCTAACTAAAATATTTATATACAAACAACAAAAAAAATTGTCATAACGGCAACAAACCAAACTTTGGCTTGGAAAAAAAAAAAAATTAAAAACCAACAATAAAATCAGGAAAAAAAAAAACAGCAAAAGGTGGCCAACAGGCTGGCAGTTTGGTGTCCCCTTTTTCTAGCTATTCCTCCAGAGAATCAATAGCTTCGGGGTCTCTAGCTTAACTAATGGCTTCCCCATCCTTCCCATTGAGGTGCCTCCCCCGGCGCACCCAGAGAGGCTACGTGTTTCACTGGGGAAGAGCAAAATACGTGTGGTTGTGCGTGGCTGGGCCAGGACACCTCCCCGGGAGCTCGGACTGTGGGCGTTGCTTAGTGTTAAATGCTGGAGGTTTCCTATTCTGGCATCAGCAGTGGATGGAGAAGCAGGCGTACGGCAGCAGTTGGAGGCTCCACCAACACACCCAAGCTCCAAGGGTGAGAAGCTTACCCCAGTACCAAGCAAGGGTTGAGGCAGCCCAGTGAAACCACGCTTCTCAAACACGGGTTGCAGACAGCGTGCCTCCTGAGCACTGGGGCTGCTGGGAGCGCGCAGGGCACCTGGAGAGCAGCAGCTCCCCACCGCAGCGCTGCTCCTGCACCCAGCCAAAAACGCCAACTTGGCAGCCCAGCCAAACTGCTGTTGGTGAGAGAAGGGAGACAGTGCTGGAGGCCTGCAGCCCTCCCCTGAGCTGTCTCTCTGCTTCCAAATCCCATCACATGTAGTGTCAATGTGGACCCAGCAGTCCGGGTACGCAACTTTCTGTGGGAGGCTGGGCAGAACAGACCCGGGGCTCCAACCTGACCGTAAGGGCCTCAGACATAGCTTGCGGTGGGAAGTTCCTATGAATTCAGAGCTTAAACAAGCTGCTCCTGCCTCCCCCCCAGACTCCTGACCTAAACAAAGCTACTTCAGGATCACGTTTGGATACAAAGGACGCTCTTCCCCCACAGAAAGCCACGTGCGTGCTCCTCACCTCGGCAGCTTACACACGACTCGTTTTTCTCACTCATGTCCCTTGGAACAGGTGGCTTGCAGCAGCGCCTGAGCAGCTTGGGATGAGCAGAGAGACCTTGCTGGCCGGATCGCAGCGCACCCGAGCATGGCACCGACGCGCTCCTCTTCGGCCACAGCTTTGCTCACCGCCACGGCCACACGCAGCTGCAGCCGCTTGCTGTCCGCAGCGGAGGCACTGCGTGATGCTGCACGGCATCGGCCGCTCCTCGGGGGACAGAGGGAGGCAAGGGACAGCGAGGGAGAAAGGTCTCGAAAAGGAGGATGGAGAACTAAGAGAGTTACAGCCACCAGCAATGGACAACGATCAGCTAGGGTAAGGTGTGTGTGTAGGGGGAAGATCCTCCTCCTCAAAAACTCCTTTCAAAGTCTTGTCCCCTATACAGCGGGTAACAGCCGAAGTCTTCGGGCAGGTTGAGGAAATCTTCTCTCGATGAGTCTAAAGTCCTGACACTGCTGCAACTGTCCCAAACCTGTGCGCGTCAGATGGTGATAAAAAAAAAAAAAGAGGAGGAAAGTCTCCGGGTTTCCCCCCTTTTCCAAACGCAAACGACTATTTCCCACCAGCATTTAGGTCCCAGCCACAGCCAAAGAGTGCTTCCTTCTGCAGGGCAGAAACACGGCAGGTGGAGACTTCTCCCTCACGTCCTCCTGTCTCCCGGGCACCGAGCACCAGCCCCAGGGAAGTGACTCTGTCTGCGTGTTCCTGATTAATCGCGTGATAGCGGTTTCTAACAGTTTTCCTTATCGCTAATCGCCTTTTCCGTGATTGGTAGGATAAGCTATGCACCAACATACAGACACGGAAATGCATTATTTTTACCACAGTTAAAAAAAAAAAAAAAAAAAAAACAAAACAAACAAAAGAAAAACAAAAAAAAAAAGCACAATCTTTGGAACAAAAGAATTAAAGGCAGAAATTTAAAGGAAAAAAAATACATATTCAAAGAACATAGTGAGGTATAAAAAAGTATTCTCTTTTGCTTTTTGTTTTTCCTCCTCGTCTTGCTATAGAGTTCCTCTACTAGTAAATATTGCAATAGCCAGGCCTCATGAACTGGGGGGCTGTCCCACTTGCAGGGGGCTCACGTCACTTCAGTAGGGGGCAAATCGGCTGTAGCCACCTCGGTATAAACTCGCCTGTAGAAATCAAATGAGAAAAGAAGAGGCTGTTAGGAGGCAATGCTAGGTTGCTCGAATGCTCTCAGAAGGACAAGCGGACGCATCCTGGCGCTGACCTGCCACCGGCTAAGAAGCGAGGAAGGAGAACCTTGCCTGCAAAACCCGACCATAGCTCGGGAGCACATGCTTGGAGCCAGCTGGAGACAAAGCCTGGCAAGTCCCAGTCACAGGGAGAGCTGTACCAGAGAGGGACTCACGTCCTGTCCTCCGAGCCAACTGTCTAGGCTGACTTTGTGGATAGCAGAGACACATTTCTAGGATGCTCTTCACCTCACCTTAAGGTAGAGGTCTGAAATAGGCACGATGACCTGCTGTCCTCGCCGTACCTGCTTTTCCTCCACGGACTCTGAAGGGATGCCACATGAAGAGCTGAGGCTCAGAGGTGCTACACTGCCGACATCTATATTTAGGTGCCTTTTTCTCCGCACACATTTGCATTCCAGCCTTTGCAGCAACACAGATACCACACTGGCTAGAAGCAGATGGGCAGGCATGTGTTCTCAGCAAGCTGCGCCATTCCCGTCCCATGCCAGCATACCTCATTCCTGCCCTTGCGTAACTGCTGCTGGCAGGCAGGACACCGCATCCTTCTGGTAGCGGAAGAGGGAACCAAGTGGAGCAGCTCTGCTGCAAGATGTCATGAGAACAACTTATTCCCTTACTCTTCCTTGCACCTCAAAGCTAATGAAAAAGGCAAGAAAGGATGTTCTGCATCTCCAGCCATCGCTGATTCTTGCTCTATCCATCTCCTTGATGCAGTTACACCGATTCCCCTACAATGCTCTGGCTCCTGATGTTTTCTGCAATCCTTCCACCACCTCCTTTGTACAAGATGTACAAGACTAAGTGGTAACTTGTCTCCTAAACCTGGCTCCTCTCCTAGTGCACACATGCAGACATATGAACGCACAACAACCAGGGAGCCGGCACTGAAGCCAGGGACCTCCTCCATGAAGAGGCCTTTCTGGATGAAGTTCCAGTACCTGAGACACAGCGAGCAGCTGTTCCCCATGCTGGGGATGAGAAACAGCACAGGAAAGAAAATTGCACTTACCACAGCGCCAACTCCGTAGCTAGCGGCAGGGGCAAGGGCATGGTAAGGATCTGCTGTGTACACCCTGCCATAACTGAAGAGAGGGAGAAAACATAAGAAAAAAAGAAAAAAAAAGAGTCACTTTGGAGGGGCAGAGAAACAGCTGTCTGACCACAGGCAATGGAAGAAGCAGCATGCCCTCCTACACACATGTATGCATACATGCACACGGGCTGCCCCTCTTGGAAGAGAGCCTACGGGCATGCCGCCATGCACGGTATGAGATGGGCGAGAGACCAGCCTGCGAGGAGAAACGTGGCAGCACCAGGAGCTCAACCTGTAGGAGAGAGGTCAGCACCTTGGACATGACAACTTGTGCAGCCTTTACCCCGAGGGATGAGATCTGGGAGGAGGGTGACTGCTGGCACCAGCGCTAGTGGCACGGTACCAGCTGCTAAATGGGAAGCAGCAAGGGGTTCTCCACAATGAGAAGGGAGCATGAACTTCAATGCTCTCACAAGCGCTAAGATTAAAACACAGCCTCGCTGCACAGGAGATGAAAAGTCTTCAGGCGAGCACTCTGATGATGATAATCCTTTGCATTTACACAGAGCTGCGTGTTAAAGCACCCTGGAGTACCATGTGAGCTGAGTAATTTTCACTTTATGGATGGGGAGAGAAACGCACCCAGCGATGGAACAACCCGCTCAGAGTCACAGAGCAAGGAGCCAGCAACGCAAATCAGGTCTCTCGAGCCTGAGGCCACAACCACAGTGCCTCCTTTGCACAGAGTCCCCAGGGTAAGGAAGAGGCCAGGATTTGAGCCAGCTCACAGCCACTGGAGGGCAATGCTGCCCGGGAGCAGAGACAAGTAGTGCACTCGAGTCTTTCACGTTGGGCTGTGCATGCATGTGTGCACGTGCGAGTGCAAGTGGGACAGAGAAACGGGAAGAAGTAGAGAAGCACTGCAATGGACCAATGCTCCTCGAATCTCTGAGCACAGCAAGCCAGCCCCATGGATGCCTCCCCCTTACATACCCATCGCTGTAAGCTGCTGCAGCGGCTGCAGCGGCCGTGGCTGCTGTTGCAGTAGCAGGCTGTGCATATCTGTAGGCTGCGTATCCACCCTGCAGGAGAGAAGAGAACTGACTTTACAGATACCTGCCCACCCACCTAGAGCAAAACTAACTAACTAACTAAATAAAAAGAATCACACATCACAAGGAGAGGAAGTGTTTCAAACTGCATCAGCTCCCATGTCATATATATAACAAGCATCGACCATTAGCTCTTGTGTCTTCCTTTGCTCAGAAGGACTGGGAAGACTCTTCCATTACCCCGTTTAGCAGAAGGAATAAACTAAAGCAAGCCTGAGCATGGTGATATCCCTGTAGGAAACTAAATTTGGCATGTAGGAACAGAAAATCAGAAGAGAGCAGAAATATTGCATGCAACGTAATTCCTAAGTCCTCTTTCTCCTACACTGGGGAAATCAGAGGCGGGCACTTTCTGTGAAGCATGTATTTTAGAAAGGGCATCATTCAGAGAAACTCTTGCTTTTCCCCCTCCCCTTCGTCTCTTTTTTAAGCCTGGTAGAACCAAAAGGCTGAAATTTCTCTTGGTTCAGGTGCATAAAAGCACCAATAGCCAGAAAAGACAAAAAGCAATCAGGAAATGATGGTCCAGGAGATCCATCTCTGGCAGTCTCAGGGCTGCCAACAAGCAAACCAACACAGACACCCCTCCCTCAGAGCAAGAAGGAAACAGGTTGGGGAAAATGATGTCTGAACAGTCTGTATTGTCGCTGTATTTCCATCTACACACATCTGTATTAAAAATCTTTAAAATGGTTACATCGACAAGAGGTAGCTCCTACAACTATAGTTCCAGCTGAGCAGGCAAAACAGGAATCCTGACCCAGAGGATGACTTATGAGTGTCCTACTGGAACTCCCAGCAAGAGCACTTGAGGCAGAGGAAGCCCAGCTCGCACCAACGGCTCTGTGCACCACGCAGCAATGAGGGATGGACGCCAGCCACCTTTCAGACCAGGGGGCAAGGGCTGCGTGGCAGTCAGGGCAGAGCTCTGGAGCCCAGGTCAGATCCTTCCCGACTGCATGCTTCTGAATATGTGTTTGTTAACTCTCTGGGGGGAGCAATGGTAAATGAACCATAGCTTTGATTTGCCAGAAACACAATGAGCCGTAAATAACATAAGAAAACTACAGATTGCTTCTGGCTTTTTCCTTTCTAACTGACATTTCGGAGTTTGAAGGACCAGAAGGCAGACTTAAGCTCTTCACCTCCAGAATCAGCTCAAAATATCTCTACCACTTTTTCCCTATAGATCTTATGGTTGTATTTAACTAAGAGCTGCTCTACCATACTACTCTCGTCTTTGCTCATCAGTGCTCAGTTTTGGGCTAGATGGCTTTTAAAATAGAAGTCATGACTAACTTCATTGTGGTTGCCCTCGTGGGAGGGCTATCTAAAACATGCCTGGGGATGGCTTCCTACTCTGGAGGAGAGGGACTTGCAGACCCTCCATCTTCAGGTTAACAGAAGAGAGAGTAAGGCAAGCCTTCACCTGTGAAACCTCACCACGCTGCCTGCAAGAGACATCGTGTCATGGTTCTGTCCTTCTTGCCAGGTTGTTTCAATCCTGGCATTTCAGGTCGATGGTCTGGGGAGGTCCGGCTTGTTTCTGGCATGCTAGCGTTGCAAGACCATTACCCTCACCTCTGACACATGACAAGAGACAAGGGGAACAAGAGGCAATCCAAATGAAACCTCGATCAACCTCACCAAATCAAGACCTCGTGGCATTTCCTCAAGCTTACAACCTTCCTGAACTCTTGGTGCGGTCTGTCACTCGGGCACGGCAATTGAGGCGTTTTTGCCTGGCACTGTCCTTCTGCGGGGCAGGCTGCTGCAGCACGCACCCCCGGTCCCCCTCCCTCTCACCTCTCAGCCACACGTCACATCGGAAGCCATTTCAGATGTGACCGGCACAGGCCCTACACATGACAGCAAGATGCAGTTTGAAACCCAGAAAGGGTTATCATGTAATTCTCTTTTAACTCATATCTTTCATAAAGGGAAACGAAACCAAACCAAAACAAAAAAAAGAAAAAAAGAAAAGAAGGGTTGGAATCAGGTGTGGGAAGGGGGGGAGGAATGGCGTAACATTTATTAATCAAAATTAAAAACTAAGCATGCTGACATCTGGAGCTAGAACAACCAGCAAAGTCACCACGTTCAGACTCATATTGGCTAGTTCTATCCATCCCAGCATTCTCTTGGGACAGCAGTTCGCCCTAGGCTCTACCACAAGCTCAGTGAAGTACACAGCCTCAAGTACTAGAGCGTGCAGCCACAACAACCTGCTATTACGGAAACAGTCAGTCACCACTGGAGTTAACATTCCAACCTCAACGACTCCCACAGCCTCCCGCCCTCGCCCCCCGGGATGGCTCCCACCCTCGCCCTGTCCCACACCACAATGTTAATAATTATAACAAGCAATAACCCATCTGTTATATCAGAGAAGGGAACAGAGACTCCACTGAGAGATTTAGAGCGGGATGTTAACATTTCTTCAGTCAACTGCACAACAAACAAAAAAAACAAAAACAAAAACAAAAAAAACAGGAGAAATAATTCATTGGAGAAATGAAGTTAAGAAATAGCTGACGTGTATTGCTTTTTAACCATGCACTGATGCAAAATTGAAGCTACTGTTAATTTAAAAAATAAAAAAATCACGGGATACAGGTACACACGCAGAGGCAGACCTGCTCGGCTCAAAGCAGTCTGCAAATTCTACTTGTGTGTACTTCAAATAAAACCAAAAATGGGGATTACAATGGCCATGGTACGGTCCTGTCATAGGAGCAATGAGTGCGGACAGCTGGGGGATTTCTGACACAGGGATGTATTTAGCACGACCAGCAGGTCCAAATACACCAAACCAGGGTGAAGGAAAGAAGAGAAAGGTTGCAACTATTACTCCTTTTGATTTCATAAACACTTTTGCCAAGCTCTGGGATCTGTACAGAGCGAAGGAGATGCTGTCCAGGTTGCCTGACTCAGCTGAGGCTCCTGTTCTCCGTAACCCAGGACCCATATTTAATTCCCTCAGTGCATCTGAAGCCCTGCTCAGCTTGTCCAGTGCACCAGTTTTCTCCTGCCCTTCCTGTTCACACACAGCTTGAACTGGTATGCAAAGCTCATCTGTAACCTCAGCTACAAGGTCCTACCACACCTAGTGACTTCTGATGCCACTCCATTGAGTAAAAACTGTATCAAAGCAGAGCATCTTCAACAAACGTGAGCTATCATGTTTACCAATAAAAGAAGTAATAATTTTAAAAAGGCCCTCACTAGCTGCACCACACTCCTCCAGACTGCAACAGAAGACACCATTGAGTGGCACAATCCCTGAAACCCAGGGCAGCCATGCAAATTCCCACTCCATCTATGTGAAGTGGTTTACCCGTCTTGGCTCAGTCTTTAAAATCTTCAGCCTTATCTCAAAAGGAGATGAATGCGTCTGAGCTTCTTGTGAAGATGTCAGATCAGAGACATTTCTATCAATGGGACAGCTTAAAGACAGCCTCAACTGAGGAACAGGCTTATGCATTTTTATTAGGCAACGAGTCAGAACCAAAAGGTCTGTCTAAATCAAGACTGGTTCCTTCTGGTACAGTCTTTTGGATTGTCTGAGGAGCATGTGAGATAAATGAACACGAATCTAAACGCTGCTTATTTTAATTCAGGTTCTTTTTCTCTTGTTATACTGTCAGTGTTGCTGGGGCTATGTTGAACCCCTTTTCCCATGAGAATACGCAGGGAGCCGGAGCCTATAGATTTCAGTTGGCAAACAACTGGAAACACCCAGGTGTTCACAAAAGTGCAAATTTCAAATGACTCTTCTGTCATGTACTCATCCTTGGCTCATTAAGGAAGCAACAAAATAATTTTAATCCCTTCTTTAACATTAGATGATAACTTTTTCAATATTGTGCCATTTCAGGGAATGTGACAAACCTGGCAAAACAACGTAGATAGGAAATTGTAATCCCAGCTAGAGCAGTGTTCCGATTACTGAACATGTTAACGTGGATAAATAAGCATGTTAAGGCCATATATTTCAGCTCAAAGTCAGTCCCATCTTCTCTTCCACTCTTCGGGTCCATATTAGGTGATCAATGCAATGGGAACATGAGGAAATCCAAAACTACAGCTCACTGCGTCAGCATCTCCTATGGCCATAAGCTTTTATTTTCTTCTCCCCTCGCTGCCTTAGGCACACAGAGTGTTGTGGGCACTCTATGCCACTAAGAAATGTGTAACTCCTGGACCAGTTAGACACATTTGACAACCTGCCAGTTTTAGACCGAGAGCCCAGTTTTGGGATCTGTAATTTGTCGTAGCTTGAATGTGTCTTCTCCACCCTAAAACTGCCCTAGAGCAGAAGTTAAGAAGCAGAATGGGCTAGAACTGTTTCCAGTATTTCTGTATTAGAAGGGTGGCATACGTGCACCAGGAATGAGCATGAATGAATTAAAAGAGGTGACAGGACAACAGCGTCCATTGCAGCAGCTGCTTCTACATGGTAATGGGACAAGCATGACCTTGTTAACCCTTCCATTGAATTTACACAGATACATTTTTTGAACGAAATGCCACTCGGTGTGAAATCTGGACACACGCCGCCCTGCTACAGCGGGGGCTTGGCTCACAAGGGAGTCTGCACTGCCCTAAAAAAGCCTCTGTTCCCATCTCTAATGTGGTGCTGGAATGGTTAGTATAATTCAGTTTTTTCCACTGCAATCCACAATCTGATTGGTTGGCAGGTCACACTGGCACTCCTACCTGAGGTATTTTAGCGCTAATGATTGGTTCCTGTAAGACTATTCTATAACAGAACACAGGAAGAGCAGTTCAAAAAAACACAGCTGTGGAAAGAAACAATCATACAAAAAGCCCGCAGCGGGGCTCACCAGCCTTTTCTTTCCGGTGGATGCAAGCACGCTTTTCACAGGCAGGAGTGGTCTTCACAAACGTGGGGTGGTTTGTGTTTGTTTTGGTTTGTTTTTCTCTTCTCCCCCACCCCAGATTAACCCCACGGAACAATAACCTTTCTTAGGATCCGAAATGAAGCCCTCTGCATCCTGGGGCTGGTTAGTTTATGAATTCAGGTGTCTTGCCAGAGTGGGACGCACCCAACGAGAAATGGAGTGCTGTCTTCAGAGGAGACATGGCTAGCAGGCTGGTTGCCCCAGGAAAGAAAAAAGGAGTGAGGAATAGGAGGAGGAGGAAAACGAGAAGTTGGTATACAGCGCTTACATGGAAAAAGCAACCCAAATTCGGGACATTTTCCCTTTGTCTCACCTACTGCTATCCCCTTCCTTCCTAGCTTGGGGTCCTTGCCAACTTGCCTTGACTCAGGAGGGAGCCTCAGTTTAACTTTCCCCCTAATCCAACCAGAAAGGACTAAGCCTAGCCGAAGAACCCTCTCTGCCTTCCCTTCCGCAATCTGCACAACCCTTTCACAGCGACCAGATGGATGTAAGCACTGCAGGGAACAGCACTGCACATCAGCGAGGCACAGGGATGCTGCATCTCTTCTACGTGTGCCAATTAGCAAATTGCTTTTAACAGCAACTTCGCATTAGGACAGCTTTTTCTCCTGAGCTCTGCTGGAGTGCTCTGGGCAGCAATAACACAGGAAAACGGACCATCATCTCCCTTGATGAGCACTCCACTCTGCCACCCTGCTTTCTCACAGTGAGACCTGAGCCACTGAAAGAAAAGTCACCAGAAGTTCACCTAGCACTTCTAACCTGACCCAGAGGCTGCTTCGTGTTATGTGACGCTACCTCACTGCAGCACCAAGTGACGATGGGGATTCTTCCCTGCTGAAGTCTCTGTCCTCAAAATGGGCCAGATAAGCCTCTCTTCCCCATCAGCAATGGAAACTCTGAAGGAGCTTTCTGAAAAGAAACAGGCAGTAACCCTGGCCAGTCTTCCCTTTCAACGTGACAGCCTCTTATCATACTGTGAAGGAAGAGGCACAAAGCAGAAGGTATTGCTCATTTGATTGCTCGCTGTAGCAAACTCAGTGGTCTATAAAGCTGGTGTTTTAGGATCACGGTGGGAAAATCCAGAGCTCTTGTGTAGTCCTTGACACCATTTCATAAAGTAACATTTGACTGGGCAGATCACTTTTTAGAGGGATGTGCACACACTAGTGTATGTAAGCATAAACACACACACCCAAAATAGCTGTGCTCAGAGAGCACGTCTTCCGGCTGCTGTAACTGTGTTGGGAAAAGTGCCTTTATAAGACCTGACCCTCCCTATAAGCCAACAAAATCCAAAAGCTAATTCCATCCATTATCTTCAGTCTAACCCCCAGGGTCCTCTTCATAAATGTCAGGAGTAGCATCTTCAAAGGAGCAGGGACGTGAAATCCGTGCTGACAACCATGCCACTATCAATCCAAAGCTTCCCCAGCTCCAAAGAACTGTTACCTACAATGCCACGCAAGGGAACTTTGCTAGAGCTAGACAGGCCACAAGTAGCGACGGCAGCAGTGGACCTGAACATTTTGGCTGTGAAGGGCATACTCCTATCAGAGCTGCTCTGAACAGCTCTCCATTGGAGAGGAAACTGCTTTTCTTATTGGCCAGAGCCCCTTGACCCACGATGGCCACAACCCAGCTGCGTATAAAGATGCCCTATGGATGTGCAATACCAGCTGGCTGGGTAGGACAAAGGCAACAACAGGACAACGTCTCCTGTGGTATCAGAGCCAATACTCAAACAGGAGGAGGCAGCTGACTTTTCTAACCGAACATCTCCACGTACTTGTACTTCACAATTCCCCAAAGAGGTAAGAGAATCTAGCCTATTTAGGTACCATTTCGACTAGCAAAATGAGATGTCAGTTTTCACTCTAGCATCTCGGCCTCCATTTTTAATCAGTCCCAGTGTCTTCCCCAAAGGGATAATCTCCACATCCCAGTGGCACAGGAACATTTTTAAACATACAGCTCGCTCTGTTTAGTGTGGGCTGCACAAATCAAACCTGAAAGGGCCCCAAGAGTGGAGAGAAAGGGGAGGGTGGAGGGGGAAAAGGAAAGGGAAGGTCTGAGGCTAAACCAGTCCTGTTATTTTTATATCCAAATTATGTAAACGAGAGAAGTGTTGAGAGAAATTTTAATTCGCTAATCATCTCTCAGGTTGATTAGTAGCAGTGTGCATGTGGGGGAGAGGACACCCAGTAAACTGACCCTGGCAATGATCAGGAAACCCAAAGGCTTAGGTCTTGCACCCAGGGGCAAGCGCAGTGACAGAGAAGCATGCTTGCATTCCTAAATATATAAATATATATCCACAAGGAAGAAGAAAATTAAAGTAAATGATATTTAAAAGAAAAAAAAAACAAACAAAACAAACAAAAAAAACCAAAAAAAAAAAAAAAAAGGCTGGCTTGTCAGGGGTTGGGGATGAGAAGGCTCCGGTGTGTGTACTTACATAGAGGTCAGCACCGTAAAATCCGTCCTGGTAAACCACACTGCAGAAAATCCACACAAAAACAAAAAAACAAAAAACAAAAAACAAAAGAACAGAAAACACATTCCGGTTATTGAGGACGGCAGCATGCACATGCGTTTTACACAGGCAGGTGATGTATGAATCCATAACCTGGGCTTTTGGCAGGAGCAAGTCAGCGAGAGAATGTGTGCGCACGCACGCTAGACGGCTCCAAGTCATCTTCCATGGCATGCAGAGGGGAAGGGGGCGGGCAGAGGGGGAGACAGTATGCAAAGGAGAGAGGGAGGGGAACAACCATCTTGTACAATAAAAATAGACTCAAAAAGATCTGATGTCCTGAAGAAGAGAAACAAGGGTTTAGAAACCTCCGCTCTGGTTATTCTCCTGGAATTACTTAAGCTACCCCCTACACACGTGGCAACATTGGCTTCATGAAGTGGGCTTGGAAATGGAGGAGCCCCTCAGAAGGCATCCCACAGGGGCTGGAATCAGCTATGTCAGAAGCACGCTTCAGGGAGTTGTGTACAACTGCGCATTTCGGGCTTCACAGGGCTGCTTGGCTTTGTTTCTGACATCCATACATCACCTGCTTTTACCCTGCACATTAGACATGCGATAAGATTTGGCTGATCACACAAGCATGCAAAGTATTATTATTCAGCATCTTAAAGAACCAATGCAACACCTCAGGAAAACAAGTCAATCAATTCTGATCAAAGTAAACACAGAGAAATGTAATTAAAAAGAAAAAACCAAAAATACCCACAATGCATTGCTTTCACAAGCAGAGATAATGAGCTAAAAAGGTTAGGTGACTGGTTCAAGGTCCGAGAATTGAATGCAGTGGGAGTCCCTGGTAGTAACGACATGTTCCATAGCAGAGAGGAGCAACTGGAAGGGTTTCCATGGGATGGTGCGTTTTCTGTTTTAAGTCATTGTTTTCTTTCTCTCAGAACTTCAAGCAGGAAAATCGTTAAACCAGAGCCTGGCGTTCCCAAAGAACCACTCTTGCCAGAGCGTTTGCTAGCGTAGGACTACGCAGCTTGCTTTGGGGACAGGGGTTGGGGAAGGATGAGGAAGGAAGAGAGGGTACGCCCCCCACCCGTGTGCGTTCAGCGTGCCCTTCGTACTGAGAAATTTTCTCTTGCTTTGCCCTCTCAATAGCTCTGCACAACCTCACTCAAGGCTTTAAAAAGCATTAGAGCCCCACCATCTGTGATATTTTATTCATGGACCTAATGCGCATGACTTACCAGCAGCAGTAAGGAAAAAGGTGGCATGGACCGCTAGCTTTTCTTCTAATGATTATTTTTCACTCATCAGATGAAATGTGAAACGCTGCCAAGAGCCTGCCACCCTCCAACGCCCACCTATTGTAAGGCACGCACACACAAAAAAAGCCCAGCACATCTTGCCAAAATTCTGCATGCTATTACTAAAAAAAATAAAAAAAAAATAAAAAAAATCCGTTGCAGTGTTAGCTACTGCTTGAATAATTTAGTCTTGCTGTCTTTCCCAGGAAAAGTACACTGCATTCCCAATAGACAGAGTTACTGTGGTCTCCAAGAGCGCCGGGAGCAGATATGAAGATAGAGACCCTTGTTAGAGGAAGAGGGGAGCCACTTCAGCAGGGAGAAGCAGGCCATAGGATCATGTTTGTTGAAGCTAAATTTTTACAATCACATAACAAAGAATTGGGCTCCTGGGGCAGTGACTTACATGGCTGGGTTCTCTATCTAGGATCAGGAGCGTTTTAGCAGTGATACTCCACCTGCTCCTGCAGGAAAGGCAAACGCACGACAGAGGAAGTGACTGTTGGTTTATGAACAGGTTAGCAGTTTTAACAGTTATTCCAAGCACAACCAGTTGGACTAATAAAAGCATTACCACATTGGACCAGGGCACTGTTCGTGTAACTTAGTATCCTGTCAGCGAGAGACGCTAGCACAAGCTCTCCAGAGAAAACTGCAAGAAACACTGATAACACATAAGAGCAAGACTTCGAGTCCAAGCAACAAAGCACACGTGCATCCTGTCTCTCCTTCAGACCTGTCACCAATCGCCAGTGCTCCAATTTAGCAAGGTTTGTTCATATGCCGAAATAGCTGTTTGTGATTCTTAACGCTAGCAAAAATTTCACTTGGGAACCACAGAGACCATTTTGATTATGCAGACTGACCAGAAGCATAAAGCAGCCCCATCAAATCTCAGTGGCATCTGTGAAAAGCCCACTAGCTGAGCTAAAACACATCCACGAGAACAAGACATATACTGATTTTGTAAAGCAGCCATTATATCATAATAGAGTTGCACCAACAGTTGACTACGTTGTAAAAGGAACTCAAACCAACCAATCAAAACAAAATAAACAAAGCCCACAAAGATCCCTGCTGCCTTATGTCTAGTCTGACTTTTATCTTCTTTTGGCTCTGAGTCAGAATCTTCTATATATTTACACTCCCAGACTAAATTACACTTTACCATGACAAGCCTGCTCTTCATATATATACTTAATGACCACGAACAAGCTCACGCCTAACCTACAGTTCGAGAAATAAAATTGATCAAGCTTATTTAGTTTTGAGAATTTTACAGTAGGCAAGTTTTCCTTCAGGCTTTGATTCAATTCTTACAGCTTTTGGTCTGAAGTGTAATTTGTCAGCTCTCGTTCAGAAAGTGCGGCCGCTACAAATCAGGGCAATATTCCAGCACTGGCTCCAGTCACACTATAGACCAGAGGTTATCGTGGCTCCATCCCTGTACTGAATGCTGCCTCAGTTATACCTCGAGGGCTGTGTTTGTGTGCTGAGGTCAGGCTCGGGCGACTACCTAACAGCTTCTCCATTGCTCTGAGCCACTGCTTGCTACCATATGAATAACCTTCTCTGGGTAAAGGCTCATGTCCATACATGTGTTTAAGTACCTTTTACATATGCATTAGTAAATCTTTAGATCTTGAAATTTTTTTATTTAAAGAATGATATGATTTCTTGCACCTTCCTCTGGAGTATCCAGCACTACCGACACTGTCAAAAATTACAATAACCTGAACAGTGCTCAGGTCTGATCCAGCATGGCAATTCCAATGAGCTTTCATTACTCTACAATCTACTTTATTTTCAGTTCTGCTAAGCTCACAAACTCAATGATACCATTAAGTTTTAAAACAACTTAAACACCAATAAGTTTTGTGAGAATCAGTTTCCTCTACCAGGTTTGAGTAAACCTGCAGCTTACTTTGCTGCCTTCTTCCACAAGACTCGCTATGTGTTGACCAGTCATGTGCTGATGACTGACGTTATGGTGTCAGCTTTCCACTGGCCAGGAAGAAAGCAACTGATGCAGGATAAGGTGTCAGGAACGTGTGCCTGCCTCTGACTTGGTGGAGGTCAGTGCCCACATGGAGCTGTGGCTGTCCTGCAGGCTACTGCAACCTAGATCTGAACAGCACAATTTACATTATTCCATAACAAACCAAATTCCCTCCACAAAATAGTGTGTAGAGATTCAGACTATGATGACAATATACACCAGAATCAGTTAATTGCATCCCAGTGCTTGAGAGGAGGGGCGGTTCTGGCCCACTTCTGAAGGCAACTTGTTTACTGCTGTCCTGCAAATGTTTACTGGACAGAAGGCTGCCCGTGAAGACATGCAAACAGTCAGCAGGGTCAGACAAACCCAACAAAACATAAGTAAATATAAGACAGTGTTTGGAAGAGAGAATCATTGGAGCCTGGCTCATATTCCAAATGGAAATAAACCCTTTACGGGTGACTCAGGCTGGACTTAGAAAGATAGGGCTCAAGTCCCTCCTGCTGACAGCCTCTCGCCAGGGATGAAGCACACAACCTCGCTCCCCGGAGCAATTACTTCATATTCTCTTAGATGGTAGCACTTACCCCAGCTTTGCTGCTCTATTTCATGGTGGAGCACTTCCTAATCAAACAGGGGTGGGTCATTTTCAGAGCAACAGAGAGACAAGTTGCAGGTCAGAGGCTACAGTTAGGGGATGTACAATGTGAACTAAGAGAGGGGGCAAAAGGATGGATATAAAAGCTCCGAAGAACCACTCCATTCGGAAGGCCTACGTGCTCTGAGGAGGTTTTGTTTGAAGTCTTTAGGTGAATTAAACACAAACACTGCCAGACTTGTCTGAGAGCAAAGCTAGACAGATACATGGCTACTGCAGCTTGCTTCCTTCAGCTCCACTTCAACTATCAGATGGGACTCTTAACAAGGAACGGCCGCAGAAGCTCTCTCCACCTCATCTGCTACAGAACATATTGCAAGCCTAACTATCAGTACCTATCAGGCCAGCTCCTTACATCTACATGTGCAGCTTCCTCCTCCATTTTAATAAAAAGATTTATAGTTTATTTTCCTCCCTCATGGAGCTAGTCTGGGGGAAGAAAAAGGGTCAGTCCATTTCTCTGTGTTGAAGGATTCACCCCTACTGCTATTCTTCCTGAGAAACTTGCCCAAAAATATGGCCAATAAAATCCCAGAGATAGGCAATACAAATAAAGCATCCTCAAAATCAGAAACAAACGAAAAAAAACAGTTCGGAAGGGATTTGCTGATTTCTGTCGCTCCATCACGCTTAACCAACCAAAGAAAAAGAAATCCAAACAAAACCCATGTACCAGCCTGGTTCCCTGCACTTCTGAACAGCAGAATAATGTTTTGTAACAAAATCTATTCCACTGCATGACTAGTGAAAAGTCAGAGGGCAGAAGTGTGCTGAGGCCACACGTTCACCATCGCTTCATACAACAGTTAGAAGAACGCTGCACTTTCGTTCTCACTGTATCCCAAACACTCCCAACTTCAAATTAATGGACTTGATTAATCTTTGTTTTAAACCTTTTTAAACTGTCTCCAACAAAGAAAGCAAATCCATTGTGGGTAACTGGCTCTTCTGTGTCCTACTGCCAGATGGTGAGGCATGAAGGTAACAGAAAACGTTCCTCATTCCTGGGTAAGAAAACCACAAAGGGAGCGCAGAGAGTTGAAACTTTTTGGAAATCTCAGACTGCTCTTTGTGTCCTTCTCAGTAGCTCTGCAATGTATTGGGTCAACGAATGACAAATACCAGAAGACAAATTGAGAAATCATGAGAAGGAAAGGAGTACATCAGCGCTTTAGGCTGCTGTGTGTACTGAAAATTCTTTCAGGCAAGAACTTAATGTAGCAAAATTTAGGATTGTCCCCATTGGATGCCATTGTGCACAGAACGCTCCGGCACTAGCCAATACCCCGACTCTCACCATCCAGACAATTTTAGTTATGTTTTTGTTAGCCAATCATCTATTTGACACGGTTGTGCAGAGCACTCTGCTCTTGTGACCAGTGCTTACCCGGGGTAGGCAGGGATGGCTGTGGGAGGTACCGCCCGGACTGCCCCATAAACCGTCCTTCCTCGGCCCCTCAGGTGGGCTCCCCGAAACGCGGCTGCTGTGGTGGCTGCAGTTGGATAGGGGAAGCCTGGAACTGTAAAGACAGACAAGGGGGAGGGTGAAAAGGATCCGAGCTCCTGGCCAGGGAACAACCGCCTGCTTCAAACAAAGTGACACAAGAGCTCCGCAGCGGTGGGATGTTTTGCATCAATCCTGCGGAGGGGCATGCTTCTAACCCAGCAAGCATCGGATACATACGTCCTGCTACACCATGGCCTTTCAGGGAGGAGGGGTTGCAGAGAGGTTTGGCATGCAAGAGGTTAATGCTTTGGCATGCCTCACCCACCACAAACAGGGTCCAAATCCCCCCCTCTGACACCGCCATGCAGTCTGGTTAGAGTCCGAGAAGCGCAGAGAGTTACTATCAATATAGCAGGCGGCTCTTCCAAAACTGCAGAGGCTCTTTAAAATAATTTGTCAAGAGGCCCTTAAAGTCAATCAACTTACATCAGTCTCTTCCCTCCTTTCCCCTCCCACTCTTTGCCACCCAATCCTCTGTATGTTCATTTTAAAGCCTGAAAGACAAGATAGCCCATATAACAGCAGCAGAAACTTCCCATAACGTGCCAGCTTACTGAGAGCCCCTCTTTGTTTAACGTTATGCTGGCATACATTGGCTCATGACGAAATGACCTGAAGCCCTAGAGGCGTCTGCAGACATGTCACGAGCAGATAGCCAGAGGGACGAGTCGCAAGGCATGAACCCAACCCGGCGCACGCCTGGGTGCACGCCACAGGGCCCTGCACACTCGTGGCTGAGCAGCTTGTATAATATGTACTTTAGGAATTGTCCGTTTGGTTTCTTTGCTTTCAAAGGGGCGGAGGGAGATAAAGGGAACGGCCTACTCCTCGCACACACCCTCCCCTTGGTCTGCAGCCTCCTCATTGTGCAGAAAGACCCGTTCATAGCACAGAGACACTGCGGATGAACGGGTGGCAGCCACTGCGCGGTACACTTGGGCTAGAGGTAAACTCATTCCCAACACGACCCATCCTTTCAAGTATATATTATACAGACTGGAGAGAAGAAGGGAAACAGGTCATAGTTCACTCAAGCACAGTAACAATAGAGGGGCCAATGGGGGCTACTTACTGATTAAAGGAATGTAAGTGTTAATACCCCCCCTTCCTGACAGGGGCACTGCGGCGTCATTGCCCAGCGAGACATCTGCTTGAAAGCTGGACGCTAATTTAATTTTAAAAAGAATAAAAAAAAACAAACGTAAAAAGGTTATAAAGAAACAGCAAATTGAGAACATAAACAAACACCACTGCAGTTAAATGGCAGAAGTGGAAGTGTCTGCTGAAGCTCTACCTGCATATAACTCAGGGCCGTACACCGCTCCAACCACAGGACTCAACTTCCAACCTGAAACAACAAAGACTGCAGTGAATGCCAAAATCTACACCAAGAGAAGGAGCAGGCAGCGTGGGTATGGGGAACGGTCTCTTGCGTGCGCCCCAGCTTCACATGCAGCAGCTCTTTCCAATTTCTGCTTCACCTCAATCCCCCTTGGTGTAGATGGAGGCCAACTGCTTTTTTCTAACATCGAGGTCTAGGTGTAGGTTGCTGGACTGGAGGGAACAGCCAAACATCAGCTGATGGCACAGCAGGGCACTGAGGGGATGCCAACTGCCTCACACAAGTATTTTCCACCAGCACAGTGTAGCCCTGCGTTCCCTGTGTGAACCTTGCTGTCAGCTCCTCCACGCATTCATGGGGAACGCCGTGGATCCAAAACCTCTCTAAAGCCACGGGGAAGTCAATTTACACCTTTAAGTTCTCAAATCATCATTCTGTCATATTTGCTAGAGATCTGAAAAGCAACAGTGATTGAGATTTCCTCACTAACTGAATTACACGACTGCACTGCAAAAAAAGCAATTCACTCTCCTCATCTCACATTTGCTCCACTCTGTGTTATTGTAGAGTTTCCTGACGCCTTTACGCTTCTTTTCAGATGAAAGCCTTCCCAGAGAATTGGTTTTAATATCATCTGGATAATTGGCAAGAACTGAAAATCACCAACACAAAACACACAGGAGAATAACGCTTAAAGGAGCCATCGCTGGCCTGCCACTGTAGAAGGAGTGTGAGGAGGACCACATTCCCCAGTCAGATCTAGAAACCTACCTGCCATCCTCACCACCTTTCTATCTGGGGACCCAAGATAGGTGTAAAGCTAACAAAACGATCTGGGCTGTCCTCCACAAAGCATAGAAAGAGGAGGAAAGACCTTATCTGTTCAGCTAGGAACCGCATGGGTGTTTGTGCTGAAATAAATTCATAGCTTTCCTGCTTTGCACTTGGAGTCCTGAGGCACTCATTGCACTTTTACCACTTCTACCCAGCCTGGAAACCTAACGAACAACCTCGTCCAACAACCTTGTGAAGTGCAGCCCATCAGCACCATTCCACCACCTGCACCACTGAGATGCGATGCGCGCTCCCTCTGCGAGGCTTGGCACACTGCCCTGCCCACCTTGATGGCAAAGCACTAGGGCGAGCGGTGGCAAGGCCAGGACTGGGATCAGCCCCTGGATTTAGTAACGACTGTAACTGTTGCCATGCCTGAGGCCTGGCCTAATACCCAGTCCTCTACACGGTTTCAAAGTAAACACTGTTGGCTACCAAAGCAAAGTTACTAAAGCTGCCCATCATCATGTTTCACAAGTCATTTTTATGTAAGACAGGTTTTGATATCAAACAGCCATACACATTTTCTGTCCTTGCCTTCAGGACAGGACAACATAATGTGGTTGTGTTGCCTTTCACTACAAAATTTCCTAATTCCCTTCAAATACGAAAACCCCAAATCCCAGTCTTTCTGCCTCTCCCTGCTTCCTCAGTTCTGTAACCAAAAAACAATTATGCGATTTGCCAAGAGCCACACAATAAGTCAGCAGCAGAGCCACAAATAAAATCTGTATTTTCTGACTTCTGAGTCTTACGCTGTAATCAAAACAGATTCTTGCACTAGCAACTACCCATGCTTAGCTTTCTGCTTTGCTGAAGCTGTTCACGAACGTTTTCAGGCCAAGAAGAATTTTTCCTGCCTGGTTCAAGACAAAGACTCAGATTCAAGATGTGTATCAAAGCAGCATTCAGTTCTGTCAGGCGAAGAATGATTTTTTTAATGCCATATATGCCTATGCAGTAAAATTATTGCACAGACAGAAGAACCTAGATAGCCCAGTGAAACAGGATTCTTCATTACCCAAACAACTTGGCCATTCTCTCACTGGAAAATGACTGAATGCCAGACACAGCCTGTAACAAGCGAACACACAAATAGTCCAATGCCTCTGTGTTCCCAGCTGCCTGGGGACAGTTGTACTGCTAGAACTTAAGCTGAGATATACCCAGCCACATATCCCAAATGATACTCCATTTGTATTTAGGGATTTTTAGGGATTTAAGTGATGGCCCTCCCACTGCAGAGTGGCACAGCACCAGCTTGCAGCAGTGGCAGGCAACACATCACACCCTAGGTTCTCTCCCCAGCTTGGACACGTTGGACACATCACTACTTTTTGCCCCAACTTCTCCACTTGAAAAATCATATTCCTTCGTAAACTCTTAGAGTTATGCTGAAGCATAACGCTGTAGAATAGAATAGAGCTTGGGAGTTGTGGGGGTTTTCTGGGAGGGAATTGTTTTGTGGGTTTTTCTTT
>WBMW01002985.1:1079882-1133450 GCA_013396635.1 Penelope pileata | reverse complement strand
AAAAAAAAAAAAAAAAAAAAGCTTCTTCTCTAGCGCTTTTGTTTCACTTACCGCCAACTCGTACCATCGCCAGCATTGTGTATAGTTACCATGGAAAGAGTGAGTCAAGTGAAGGGCCCTAAACGCTAAACCATCGAAAAGGGAAATAAAAAAACAAAAACAAAAAAAAAAAAACAAAAAAAGCAAAATATGCAGACATCTTACTCAAAACGGCGGCTTTTTTGTTTTCATATTTGTTCAAATATCTGTACTTTTTTTTTTGTTTGTTTGTTTGCTCGTTTTCAAGAAAGAGGGAGAGAGGGAAGAGCCAGTTAGCCTTCACCAGGGTGGAACACCAAATTGGCCAGCACCGGGCCCGCCCCGCATTGACGGCCCTGTTGGCCACCCAGCGTCACCCCTTTTCACCCCGTCAGGGCCCACGTGAGAGCCAGGAGCGTTACGGCCCGGCTGCCACCGAGCGGCCCGGGCCCAGAGCGGGGTGCGCAGCACAGCCCGCCCCGCGCCTCNAAAAAAAAAAAAACTCAATAAAAGGAAACGGAAAAGAAAAATACCCAAAAACAACGATAAAAATATTTCGTAAGGGGTGTAAAATTGTATACATTTCAGTGCAGGGAGGTGAAGGACACAGACACAAACACACACGCACACACGAGACTGGGATCCAAATGTGAAATAAGTGAGGCAAGACACAAAAAGAAATCAAAAGAATAAATATAAAGAAGAAATTGAATTACTGAAGACATGCACCTCGATTTTACGGCCCTCTACCACGGTGCCGTGTAATTTCTCCCTGGCCCTGTCTGCATCAGCACTATTCTCGAAAGTTACGAACCCGAATCCCTGCATGCAGCGGGAGAAGGGGGGAAAACATGCACATCGTTATATATTGAAATACTGATCTCTAGGTAAATAGAGAAAAAATATCACAGTATGAAATCGACATCAGCACAACTCAGCAATAACCTCCTAGAGTCACATTGTTGGTTCATGCATGTTTCGTAAATGAAAGAAATTAAATTCAATAAAATAAAAAGGAACTGTAATCATAATAAGAATAATAAGAGTAATTAAAAGAAAACATAAAAGCAATTGAGGCCAGACCAAAAAAGAAGTACAAAGTTACTCGAGACAATTTCTTTTTGTTTCAGTTTCTTTTTGTTGTTGTTGTTTTTTTCTTTTTGTTTTTTTCTTTTTTTTTTTTTTTTTTTCCCCCCCAAACACTTAACCCTGCCCCGACATAGGCAGCTGGTTAGGCCCAGGCACGTCTCCCTGACAGTGACCATGCACGTGGTGCCAAGCCCACCGCCCGCCCCGGACACAGGACAGCAGCACTTCGATCTCCTGAGCAACTGCTGCAAGAGCCAGCAGCGATCCAAGCTCAGGCCTAGCACCGGGAATTCTGCGAAGCTTTGGGCAAATCAAAACACTGAACCTTGCTTTTCCCACCTGTAAAATGGAGACAATAATAATTACCTACCTTGGAGAACAGCTGAGAGGAAGGGCTGTGTGTAAAGCATCCCTTGAAAGCTCTTCAGGGCACAGCTCATGTCTACTTCTAGGCCTGCAACTTCCCTAATAACCCACGGGGCTCTGGGAGAAAGGAGGGCTTCTAGGTGGCACCAGGAGATGAATATCACTTGGCACGAAGATTCAGAGCAATGAGTATTGTTCTAGTTTCCAAACTTTCCTACCTGTGCCATGTTGGAGCGGTGGGTAGACCTGAACATCTAAACACAGACCGATTGGTAAAGACAGGGTTTTTCGGATACTTCTGGCCTACTGCTGCCTCCCTCAGGGCCTGACACCCACCTTGTTTGGCTTTGTTCTGGGATGGCAACCTCTGCACTGTGGATGATGATGGATTTCTGCCTAGACACACTACGCAACACAAAGCTTGAAGAAACCGTGCAACCACAAGCTTGGGGACTACCAGTGCATCCCTTTAGTTAGAGGGATTTAGGTTCATCGAGTCTATGAGGGCACATGCAACGCTCCTGTCCCACATGGTCACGCTGCCATCAACTCACGCAGTTGTGTATGAGGGCAGGGAAGAGATCATGCTTGTTTCCATGGAGGTGAGTGCACTGACAGTCATGCAGAGCCAAGACTAAGGGTAGGAAATGGTATTTTACTACAGACAGCCATGAGGAGATATTCTTCATGCCACTGCAGAGAGCAGAGCCAACCAAAAAACTTGGTTGCATTTTGCTTTTAGGGGACCTGAAGAACAGGAGGAGAACCAGCTCCTGCGGCACGCTATAAAGCAAATCCCAGTTTAATGCACAGGCAGGAAGAACAAAGCCTGCATCGGATGCAATGGAAACGCCTGATATTAAGCAGGGCACTAGGTAAGGTGAGCAACTGAAAGCTGCGTTGTGTCAGGGAAATGGCATGCTAGCCTGGCAGCCCCTCCATGAAGCTCAGGGACAGGATGCATGGACTCCCAAAAAATAGCATCTTGATCTCTAGGCACTGTTAGCAACAAGACACAAGCAAGCCACCACTCTTAAAGTGTTTTTTAAAGGGCTGTACCACACTGATCTTTAAAAGCCTCCTTGTGCACGCTGGCCTTTATCATCCACAGATAGGCTTCCAGCACAAAACTGTTACACATTTGTAAAATGTAGCTTTTTTCTTTTTCTTTTTTTCCCCTCTCTATCAGGAACAGCGGTAACAAAATTAAAAAACTTAGATATCCAAGTACTGTCACATTGAAATCAGTAAGAGGTCTCTTTTGGGTGCCAACCCTCTAATCTAAAACTTCAGATAATTTCTTTCTTCCAGCTGAAAAAAATAAAAGGCTATATAAATAACAAACTGTTGTCTTTTTCTCGACAACAAATACTTGCTGTTGAAATGAATTAAAATCAGAGCTACAAGAGATCAGGGCCAATAAATCAGTCCAACCACATGCAACTCCCAGAGAGGTTGCAGGAACTGGGGGGGGTGTAATAGCAAAGCTGATTATGAAGGGACAGTGTATTGTATCTGCTTCAAAGAACCCTTACAGAGAAAGGGGAGGCTGAGAAACAGAGTAACACGTTTCCCTCTGTTCGATATAATGGAGAAAAAAGCATCTTCAAAAAGGTTTGGGGAGGAGGGGAGGTAACGACTGTGACAGCAATCTCTATTTCCCTCTCCTCTTTTGACATGAAAATTTTAGTTTGTTCTAGACAATCCTGTAGAGCCTGAGTGAGATTTATGTCTTCTGTGATGCTGTGAACTGAAAGCTGGAGAGCAGAGGGAAGGTAATTTTTTAGACATTAGCCTGTGCAGACTAGAACCAAATTAAGACCATTTAAATTCACATTTGTTTACAATTAATGAAGTCTGTAAGGGATTTGAAAACATTATCATCAAATACCTTTAAACTGATCTTGAATTTTCAGTATTTTTAGTAAGTTAAATCAAGGTAGGGTACAATCCACATGCAGACTCTATAGGAATAATTAACAATGTGAATTAAAACAGAGTTAATTTGATTCTGAACAACATAACTAATTAACCAGAATTTTTGTTTTATTCACAGATCAGTCCTTGGCTTATGCAGCTCTTTGTTGAAAACCATTTAACGCCAATGCTGAATTAACACTTTCCATAGTTGACTACGGTAGAGTCGATATTTGTGTGTGCTTGGTTAGTCTCCTTAATGCAACTCTTAGACATTCAAATTTCCATCAGGAAAAACAGGTGAGCCATTCTTGACATTTCTATTATCTCTAAGTTTGAAAATCAGCAATTAAATACACATTTTTGATGCGGGGAAGAAAAAACATACATATATATTTTTAATTCCTTCTCACAGATGACCTGCAAAGAATAGGGATTAATTTGTACCTAGAAACACATACAAACAATTCTCCATTTTCCCTCCCAAGGTCGTCTTGCCCATAAAGAAAAAAACAATAACAAAAAAAGAGAGGCAGATGACCAGTATCTGCTAGCTCAGACCTACAGCAGGTACTGGTTTGCCCCACAGTAGGTATGGAACCAGAAGAAGGGAAGATGCAATCCTGGGTTGAAAACAAAAAGGCTTAGGTTGTCTAGAATTTATACAAATAATTTGCATTTAATAAGGCTGTTATGATAACAAGGCTGAATTTTTCAGCGTTTCCCCTCCACCAACAGCTGCCAGGACCTTCTCCCAAACAGAAAATAAGTTTAAGCCTCAATGCACCCAGCGAGCACTAAACAACCCCAGCAACCATTTTCAGGACTTGTGAGCAATTTGCAGGGCCGGACTAAGCCCCTTTTCACCCAAAGGTTTATTCAAAGGGTCTGAAGAGACCGAGTAACTGTCACCCTTTTAGTCTGGCCTCAGACTCTGCAATAAATAACAAGCAACATGATGAGCAGTGTAAATAAATAAATAAATAAATGTATAGAGAGAGTATTTGAACGTTTCCATCTCTGAAGAATGAGAAAGAAAATTTACCATGTAACCGTAAAGGGAGAAATCAAAAGCAGACGGTTCTCCTGGGTGTGGCCAGAACACAGAAATTAAACAACAACAAAAAAAAAACCAACAAAAAAATAAAACAAAACAAAACAAAAAAATAAAATAAAAACAAAGGAAACTAAACAGAGCCCCTTGAAATCCATGCATTGTTAACCCTTCATTGGTCATGGAGTTTAGACAGTCACCTCAGCAGCAGCGTTTTTGCCTCGTACCCCAGAGCACGCAGCCAGCAATGGCTTTGCCTTCCTCTACTGCTGTGCTCATGTTTAAACGGATTATCACTTTTTCCATCCCCCATATACAAACCAACTTTTAAGAGCCTAAAAAAAATGGCCAAGGGACAGAAGTTGAGGCTACCTGTTTGCAAGGCATTCGAGCACGGAGGAGGTTTTAGCTATAATCCACCTGAGGTGAGCAGGATTGGGGGCACCAACAGGAACACAGCCCAAAATTCAGAAGCATGCCTTATCCGAGTTACATGCACACACTTCATACCCATGAGGGAACCAGTGTAAACCAAAGCTGCCATCACTTCAGCAGCCCTTGCAGCTCCCTGTACCACTCCTGAGCGTATGAAGCAGGCATGCATAAAATCCCCCGAGTGCCTACCTGCGCTACCTAGTGAATTAGATGCAGGAATCTAAACACTTCCTTAGAACTAAACATTTTAGCTAAACATTTGCTTCAAAAAAATAAATACATCTTTACAAAACGAAACAAATAAAATCCAACTGCAGGGCTATTTTTAAGCTGGATCACTTCCCCAATCCAGCTTGTGTTGCTCCACTGCCAATCTCTCCTGCAAAACCAAGAAGGGGGCAGAGGACAGGACTGAATGGTGGGAACCCAGCCAGTGCTGCAAGGGCAGCTCCAGCCAACTTGGACCAGAGGCTGCATGGCCCCACATTTTGCCCAGTTGGGAGCTCCTCCTCATTCCCTTGATCTAACACTGGGTCCACCTTGCTGTGTGGTCAGGGAGTTTGACACTAAACCAGCAGAAGATAAGCTCTAATTTCTCTCTCTCTCTCCCTCCTGGATCTTTTCCATCCCCTCCCATTTTGGCTGATTTAGCACCCTGGATTCAGCTCCCTGCACAATTAAATGAGCACCACCAGGAAGGTGCTGCATCCCACAGGAGCAGTGAATCGGCTCACACTATCAGTCCATCGACTTCAGCCTCATCTGTTCAAATTTAAGTAAACCAATTCAGAGTGTATGGACAAATTTAACTCCTTAATTTATTAGCACACAGTTGAAGGTGTCAAGTACAGTGTAATGCCTTGGCCAAATGAGGACAAGGGGACAAAGGTCACATCTCCTTCCAGCCACCAGCATTATAAAGCGATCTGGTGACCTGAGATAGCGACACCGGCTGATATTTGTTATTAAGCCTCTGTTAATAACATCTGAATTTCTGGCTCAACTGATGGCATCTGAACAAAAATTATAAAAATAGCATGGAAATGAAAACAAGGCCTCTGTAACAAGGGCTCTATATCTATTTCCCTGAGAGGAAACTAAGTCCAGAAAAGGAATGACTCACTCAAAGCACCTAATCCACTCTAAGAAGAAATAAACACATGTGCAAACATACAACCTTTTAGGCAGAGTTTTTAAAACCTAAATTAATATTCTTATCCTGCAGTTAACAGCAAACAAAGACTTATGCATTTTAACACAGCTTTCTGCGCAAGTTTTTAGTACAGATTTATTTACGGATCTCCACTCACTAAACAGATGCAATTCCCTAGTGAGGACGTAGACGTAAGCTACTATATACCCAATTTTTCCACGGAAATACTGCACCTCTCAACCCCACTCAGTCCTAAAAAAGAATTTTGAGCCTATCTTCCTTTGTAAGGACTTGGGCTTACTAAGTAGAAGGCAGAAGGGGAAAAACCTGCACTGTCCTGAAGCTCCAAGCTTGTAATCTGCAGTAATACAAACTCTTACCATTTAGAAACCTAAGATGCGCCCCCTGTTCAGCCAAGGTTCCGCTGTGTGCTTACACACTCTTCATCTCTGAATGTCATCGAGGGCACATCTTGGAATACCACCCAGCATACAGCTGGCAAGCAGAGAGCCCAGATTCCCTTCCCCTGCAGCTTTATGAATGTCACGGGCTTCTCATTTGAAGTGCTACACAGGCAGACTGCATTAATTCTGCAAATACGACCATTATGTTCAGTTCAGCACAATGGTGCCAAAATACGCACCTACAGGATGCGGCTCCATGGCAAGAGGAGCAGGAATCCTACCCCTGGACTTCCTCTGGAGGTGTTTTGCTCATGGTCCAGTGAAGTGCATGCTGAATTGCCACCATGAGCAGGATGCTATTTAAAGGCATTTATTTATATGGGTCAGAACTAGAATTGTAATGGCACACAGGACAATTGGAGCAAACTGTTAGTTTCCTGGAAGCGAGCAAAATAAATTGAGAGAAGACTGTTCTATCATACAAGCTAAACAATGAAATTCAAGGGACGTTTCAAGTTTGTATCTTGTTTCTTGTGTGTAGCAAAGCAGTATCAGTGTGAAGTCTACCCACATAACCCTACTAAACAGATTGAATCCAGGCAGAAATCGAGTTAGGAAACAGTAATTCACATTGCTTTCAGAGGAGAATCAGCAAAACTAATTATTAGCTGCCTCCCACTCTGCTGTGATACAGAAAGCCAACAACTAACGCTTCCTAAGCCAAACACAAGAACCTGAGGCATGAGGTGGCTGTGACGTACACACACTGCTCTTCCAAACTTCCTAAACACACAGAGACCCTGAATACGTAGCCTGTTTGCTGTAGTTCCCCCAGGCACACCATTTTGGCTGTGAAAGAACACTGCCTGGTCATCTCAGGTGGATTCAAAAGGAAGGTTACGAACCGCAGCTCTCCTCCAGGCCCTCCTGCCTGTCAGCGCTGGAGCAGGCCCAGTGGAAGCTCCTGCCCTGGTTGGGCAGGGACAAAGCGCTGCTCAGGCCCATCGTAGGCTGGGTGGGGGCAGACCCAGGGCAGTTTGGGCTTCACCTGTACCTTTTAAATATTTACAAAACATATACACAAAACTCTACACCCTTAGGAACCCAGGGAAGGGAAGGGAGCATTGAGAACACAGCACAAGGCAGGCAGCAGGAGCATCTGCTTTCGGATTCCCAAAAGAAAGGAGAAGAAGAGAGAGAGGTTTCATATCATTAGATTAGAATGGAAACCACAGGGCAGAAAAATGCATTCAGATTTTTTTTTCCTAAGGTGGAGGAAGAACCCAAGAGTGAGTGAGTGGCCTCCAGAAAGATCCGTTTCCTTTGCTTCACCATCAGATCACCAAACTGTTGTTTTTCCATTATTATGTGAATACCAGGTGCTTCGTGCAGCTACACCCCACTCAAACACTGGGGCCTCCCATTTTCATGCTAAGCAGGAATAATCTTGCATTCTTTTAAAAACATTGATTATTTTGGGTAGCGAAGGATGCAAGGATACCACAAAATATTATTTGGGTGTTTTCTCATTCTGTTCAGATTCTGCCCCATCCCTCATATCGGCTATCAGTTCTGCAACTGCTTTTTGCTGTAAGATGACAAAAAAGCAGTGGAAAACTGCATGGTCAAGGACTGAAAGAACATCCCTTCGGATTGCTTTCTTTTTTCATACGTTTATTAAGGGTTCAGGATAAAATTGGTCAAGGAACTCTTCAGCAACAAGTTTTGTTTTAGCTGAAAACCAGAAGCCTTGAGCTTTAACAACGGCAGAAGAAAATAGTTTTCATGACTGTAAATCAAGCCTTCACAGAAAGCCTCCGATGTTAGGGTTGCCTAGAAGGAAAAGGGCAGCCATGGGCGTTTCATATAGGGCTGTACGGATGGAAGAGTGAGAGGGAAGTTCACGTGCAGAGAAGAAAACGTTGTGCTGGAAAGCACAAGCAGAGGGAGATGAAGGATAGAGCTCACTGCTTTGTCAGGCCAGTTATTTTTGTTCTTCCTTTTGCAATTACATCCAAAAAAGTAGGGATTTGATAGAGGCCAGAGGCTATTCCCAAAGCCAAATAGAAATGACTAAAATCGAGACTAATTCGCAGACAGCTCTGGCCTATAAATATCAGAAGAACAGCAGAGAGCAGAATAAATATTTACAAACTCAGCACAGCTGATTGTTTTGGTAAAGCGTATAGACTTTTATCCCCAAAGGGAAGTAAAGCTCTCTAACTAAGCCATATAGGCATTTACTCCTTCAGACTTATTAAAACAACAACAGCAAAAGAATAACCCACCACCAAAGATGGCATTAAGCAAAAACTAAGCACGGGGAAAGGGCGAAATCTCATTTGTTTTGTACACAGCTCATCTGCTTTCTGGTTTCCAGATAACACAGAGACTGAAGAATTTCAGAATGCATCTTGGGGAGCATGGGTCAAATTTGCAGAGGGCTCTGAACATGAACAGACCCCAGAAGATATGTTAAAGCAACGAGGCCACCTTAAGACTGTGAACCTCCAGTCCAGGAGAAAGACATACAGAGTCTAAACCAAAACTGCTTAGCTGAATTGCAACTTCAAAATCTCTTGTGTGCATGCACACCTGTGCACACACGTGTGCGTGGGGAGTAGGGAAATTTTGTTTTAATTGAAAATGGGAATCTTAGCATTGATTAAGTCAAGCAGAGTATAGACATGCACTGTGCAAGCTTCCCCCATAGAGCTTTGGCAATGCACCTTGCTCCTGACCTGCAAAACTCCCTGCTATTCCAGTGCTGAACCTCCTGGGCAGAGAGAGAATCACATCAATTTGTCATTGTGGTGATACTGGTTACGTGATGAGAACCAATTGCCAATTAGGACAAAGATCACTGAATCTCTCTGCAACTGACCTGAGCAACATCTGAAATCTCATCTCCAGAGAAATAAATTACCATTAGCTCTCAACAAAATGTCCCTCTTAGTATATTTTAAAGATGAAGATAGGTGTGCAAATGCAAATTCAATGGGGGAGAGGTCCACAGGGGCAGGGCAAGGGGAAAGAGGATGCTTTTATTAAGCATCAAATATCTCAAACGTGAAAGGTCAGTTTCTCAGAAATACTGAGCAAGTCTGCAGAAGAGAATAAATAAAATCCTTCCACATATGAGATAGTGCTCTTTTTCTATGGGATTATTTTAATGGAATGAAGATGTGGTTTGGGGGGGGGCTGTTAGGCTTTGCTTTTACCAGCTCCCTTCCCATGAAGCTGCTTTATTTTATTCTGCCTTCCCCAAAGGGCATCCATTGCTAGTGCAATGAGAAGGGGGTGGTACGAAGGCTCAAGTGACTCCCTGTTTGTTCAAAAGGCTGGGGAACCTGATCCCACGTTACAGATGGGAACATCTAGGAGCATTCGTACATGCTGCCCAGAAACGACCATGCTCAGAGTCTGGAGTCAGAGGGAACAGGAGACAGTCCCCAGAATAGCTTCTCCCTTCCCCCATCACACTAATTCCTGCTGATCTCTACAGAGTATAGTCTCTAGGCAATGAACTGCCTTTTACTCTGTGCAATCAAAACGAGAGAAGCGGGTACAGAAACAGGACTTACCTTGGAGCCGCGCTCATTAAAGATTATCTCTACATCAAGGATTTTGCCAAATTGCTGCAAAGAGACAAGGGGAAAAAAAAGATTTATTTTTGGCAATCCATTTCATGTACCTTTTGGGAGCTGGCTTAACACAAGAAGGGAGGTGAGAGTATTTCCATTTCCAGCATACAGGCAAAGGCATAAAATCCCAGTGACAGTGAAACTGCTCAAATCCCAATAGTTTGTTTTTTGGAAAAAGACTGTTCACTTTGACCTGTGACATACAGGAGGCTGCTGATAATGTATGCAGCTTTGTCATGTATGACCCAATCGTGACTTCTGCCTTAGCCTGGAGATCCCAGGGGAGAGCAGAGCCCCACTACTCTGCACTCTCTCTTTCAATGACTACTTCCACACCGGTTCCAGCACAGAGCAAAAAAGGGGAAAGGAAGGCTGCAAGTTGGAACGGCTTCCACACTCCATGGAACCATATATTGATCACATCCCTTACCTGGGAACATATTTGAGTGTTTTTATTGAACTGGCTAGATTCAAACCAGTTATGCCAATGTTGTATTTCCAAACCGGAGGTTTGTTCTCCATAAAGACAGGCCCAAGGTCTCATTCTCGGGAACACACCCATGGAGGAGTCATCATTCTAGAGACATATATTACTTTCAAACAAATTATGTATCTAAGCGCTTTTCCTACCCTGTTTTTTTTTTTTTTTACAAAAGCTTTCATCTCATTTCTTGCAGAAGTTTTAAAGCATGTAGGAAACGAAGGAATAGGCAACAGGAGAAGAAAGGATGGTTTCACATTTAGGAACAATGATGAACACCACCTCTGGGCACTAGAATTCTGCTTTGCCACAGTGCAAAGTGATATTTGTCAATTTTTTTTTTAAAGTCAACATTTCAATACGGACTCAAGTGGCTATAATGCTTATTTTCTGGGCACCCTGCTTGAAAGATTTGTGTCCAGATTTGCAGACTTGGAACATTTGCAACAGTAAGCCATGATGACTGAAGAGAAGCTTTGGATATGTAAAGCAGCAAAAAGCTATTAAGTCCCTTCAATCGTCTTTATGCAAATGAAACGCTTCCAACAATTTTAGCTATACTTTGTCTGCTTCCATCTTCCATTCTTAAAAAGGAGATAGTTGTATTCTTTTACAAATGCTGGATCACAGATGTTGTTTTTACTGTTCTATTGTTTAAGGACAATACTTGATCTTCTATTCATCTCCACAACAATTGAATTCATAATATCCTACGTTACATGAAGTTTGAATAATGCTAATGTAAACATGAAGAGCGACTGCATCTTCCTTGAAACCTCAACATCTCAACAGCTAGGCTTGATCCATGCCGGATCCTCCTTTGACCACTGCTGTGCCAATCACAGCTAAAATACATTTTCTATTTCTATCCCATGCTTGGTGTGGGCTTGTCTATAAAGGAGATTAGCCATCACTTGCTTTTTGTTGTCTTTGTTACTTGGGCACTGCCATGAGAGAAATCAGTAACCGCTGCTCTCTCGGTAAACTATAGGTATTTCAGGGTAGTTACACGACGGGCTGAACCAATTTGACAGCTTATGGATGCCAAAGGGCTGCCCCTGCCCTTCATCCTTCCTGCCTGGGCTCCCCAGCTTCCTAAAGCCCGTCTCAGTTCTCATTCACACCCACGGATAAACCAAAAGAGCTCACCAATACCACAAAAAAACAGCCCAACAAATGGAATGAATAACACGTTTTTGACTGTTTACTGATCTGAAATGGTTCAAAGGGTTGTGGGAGTGTTAGCACTTCGGGAATCAAGGGAGAAAGGAAAGCTGCATAATCAGCCCAAGAGTAGGATCTGTCCCTGCCAGATCAGCTCAGCTGTCTAGCCTTGCCACACGCGCTGAAACAGCCGGCTCTTGATAAAGGCAAATGCCAAAATTATTTTCAGAATCTTCAGAGCCATCAAAAATCACCAGTTTCTTCTTCATTAGAGTCATCTTAAAAGAGAACAAACTGTGCAGCTTCTGGTGCACAATTAAGCCTCACCGCTTTCCCCTTTCTCCACACCCAGCTGGGCCTGGATACTTGGGTATTACTGCCAGAGCTGCTTGCCAGCCCCATTCGGCCAAGCTCGCTGCTCAAGGTTTCCACACCAACAGGAAATCTTGTCATGTGCACTTAATTCCTCAGGACTGGCAAAAAGCTGGAGGTAATGCTGAACGTAAGCGGTCTGACCCAGTTCTGAGAGAGGTGTCCAGGCTGCCTCCCTGCCCTGAAGATGACAATTGTTTTGCTTCCTGGATGACAATTAAGATCGTCAAAGCCTGCTGTTGCAGCAGTGAGTACACGCTTGAAGCCTACCACACTGGGCTACAGCCACCTCATCTCTTTTCCACCTAAGTTGTGTTGTTAATGAAGCAAGAGGGAAGAAACTACTTAAAAGAGACAGAGCAGGGACAACAACAGTTAACTGCTGGACTGAGGCTTGCTAGGGAGAGTTTTCCTACTCTGTGAAATTCCCTGGAAGAAAGCAGCGTGGCTGCGAGGCAGAAGGATGTGTGCTGGACTCTGCAAGACTCTGCCGCAGCCGTTGACACAGCTGCTTTGGCAGCTCTGAACATCACAGCTCCTATCCTTGCTGCTGCAACGGTTACAGCAGGTCCAGGACTGGAGGCACTTTTTTTTTTGGTTGTGTGCCAGTATTTTCCTGGAGAATGAAAGCAGGAAAAAAGAACTAGTTCATTTTAACAGTTTATATCTCCTTCAAAGCTAAATCTAATTTAGTGGAACATAAAAAGGCACTTTGTTTTCCGATGGTGCTTCCCCCACCAATGTCAACAGCCTACTGCAAACAATGGAAGTTTTAAGAGCTCCTTTGCCAAAGGTTACAAATTTTGTACAGAAAAACTAGGCCATCTAAAAACAAGAGTCAATACCAAATGCCCCCACAGTAATTTTTCAAAATCATGTATACAGGCATGTTTGTGTTTTACAGCAGACTGAGGGCCTAACCAAATAAAACAAGAGCCATGCTTAGGTCATCCACGATGGGGACTCTAATCTCTCACCTTTGAAGGCATGAATCACGGTGCTCACAGACCTGATTCTTTCAATGATTATCATGAACATTTATCTACAACCCAGCATAGCTGTAGTGGAAAAAATCCTGAGCAGAAGCCTCTGAAGAGCATATGGCAGAACCACACATCTCAAATGTTCCCCACCATGACTTCAACAGCTCACTACGTGACCGAGAGGACAGCACATCCTGCTACACACCAGGTCATGCAGGAAGCCTCCTCCATGACCTGGTGATGTGTGAGATATCTATGTACACAGCAATCATATGGCAGGTGTGTACGTATGTATACACACATACAATTATGCCATGGCATAGGAGCTTTAGAATCTTGTTCTATCTTAGTCCTCCACTCCCTGAAGTGACCTTGTGCAAGTTTTCAGTTTCACAAAAGTTTTTTTTCTGTAAAGCAGGTAAATGAGAATCATCTCCTCTACTACAGCAGCAGGGGCTGCTGGAAATAACAGTTTTAAGGGGCATAAAGGTATTAACAGACATCAGTAATGGACAGAACCCAATTTTCTTGCTTGAACTTGATGTGCCTTATAGATGCAAGGGCATTGTGCAAGGAAGAGCACGCATGCTGTGTGTTTCTTTCTATCCAGATGACACGAAGGCAGCAGATTTTTCCAGCAGAGGCCATAACTACATTACATATAATAAATTTGAGAGATCTGGCACCAGAGAGCTTTTGCCTTCCAAGGCACTGACAGTTTGGTAGGGCCCCTCCTGTATGCCCTGTTCCAGCTGGCCCTACCTCCTCTCCCTGTCTAGAGCTTTCCAACATCAGCTCCAAAACGTGCCAGACAAATAACTTAACCCTAAAGATGCCAGCAACAGGGATTTAAGGTGAATTTGCTAGAAGTTACAGAACAATAAAAGGTAACACAAGCCTCCATCTGACAACATCCTATCCCAACAACAGAACTTTCTATGCCCAAGCAGCTATGCATCGGCCCTACGTAATTCACTTACAGATGAGCGCAGTGAACTATCTTAACTTAGAAGATACCAAACAGTCCATTTTCAAAGAGGATCTAAGTTCCACTGGAAATTCAACATCACCAAGAAACCAGTTGCTTACACAGGAAATAATTTCAGGTCCTCGGGCCCAAGGTGCATGAGCAAGAGCACAGCAGGATAGGTCTCCGCTGCACTGAGTGCCCTCATCCCAGTTCTCTCTCGATGGGATCTCTTTCAGCTGAGAACAGCTGCACCCACCACAGCATGTATTAGTGCTTAGTTATGACGGTCTGGGGTCTGCCAGAGCTCGATGGCTATTGAGACATGACATTCCTCACCTAAAGCTGGGTCACTGCTCTTTGAAACAGCGGTGCTAGCTCTGATGTGCCTTCAGTCAAGCTACACCAGTGTGCTTTGCTGACAGGAAGAGCAAAGCATCAAGGATTTCTAAACCAAAGCCCTACCATAGCTTGTCAACTGAACAGAGAAACAAGCACCAAGCAGCCCTTATTATGGTTGACCTGTTGCCCAACAGAACATGTTTTCTAAGAAATCAGACTTTAAAAGGAAGCCACACAAAGAGCACAGACTTCTAACAGGTTTTACAGGCCATAGCCATCCCCAGCAAACAAAGTGATGAGGAACATGGTTTCTCAGTCATTTGTTATTGTCTGACTCACAAATAAAAGATTTTCACACAAAACAGTGAGATGTGGGTGAGCAGTACCGCAGGGTACTTGCTCCTGAGTTCTTAACAGCAGGCTGGCTGCCAGGCATGCACTTCCAGCTATTTGCTCCCACCTCGTGCCTGCACCTCAGCCTGGTGCCACTGCCATGCAAGTGGTGCCTGGAAGCGTGCCCAGAGAAGCAGCGCAGATTGAAAGCTGGGTTGTAGAGGACTCATAAAACCCTTACAAGACAGTCCAATAGTTGGTGACAGCTGCTGCGGCACACGTACCTCTGCAGAGGAGCACTGTTGTTTGGATCATATAAAGCAGTGGTCTACCACATACACCATAAAGAATCTTGCAGCAGAAATACAAATTATGCTCAGAGAAGGAAAATAACATTGCCTTCCTTAAAATCTGATGAGGGAAGGAAAAAAAAAAGCAGCAGCCACTGTTCTGTCATCTTTAACAGCTGAAGTTATTAATAACTTAATTAACTGAAGTTAAAGGTGACAGAATGGTCACCTTCATGTAAAAGCAGCTATGCACTATTACTGTTGTAGCTGATAACTCACAAAATCCCTTCATCATTTGGGCTGAGCTGATGAGGTTTCCCATCAGAAGCAATTAACAGCCTACAGATAGAAGCCATGACATAAGCTCGGTGAAATGCTGTATTTAAATAATAATAATAATAATAAAAAGCAATGCCTCCATTTGAAGACAGAGCCTGAGAAATTTCACACCCTTTACCACTGCTATCCCATCTTCATGTACAATCACCATCAATGTATTCCTCAGTTTTATCTTAGGCTTTTTCCATTTTTTCTCAGGAGAAGATTCGTGAGCACTTGAGAGCGTTTCACCACGGTAAATTCTGAGAAAAATCAATTCTTACTACTTGTGCTGTTGCTTTTACAACAGCTAAGTAGGATTTAGTACACGGACGCCTGTATGAACCACCAAAACAATCCACTTCGCTTTTGTTTGGGAGGCAATTCATGATCCAGCTAGAGAACAGATGGATATTCCTCTTTCAGGCAACCCAGCCCAGCCTCCCTCTTCCCCAGGAGACTCTGAAGGCCATGAGAACTGACCGGGTTATCTCACCCAGCTTTATGCTGGGAGGCCAATTGCTTCTAGAAGCCAAAGAGGAAAGGACTGAAGGTACCAGTCGTGAGGTACAATCACAGACACTATCACAGCATACAACTGAATTGACTGGGAAGATTTTGATGGAAACATGAGCTTTTCTTCTGCTTACATAGTCCACTAAGGAAGGGAGCAGCCTGCCAGCAGTTATGGAGAAGACTGCTGCCATTGTGCCAGAGGCCTTACGCACACAGGTCGTAGAATGTCCCTCAAAAACTGGATAACAAGATTTTGAAAATACGAGGTAACTTGTTTTCAACACTGAGAGCAACTCCTTCGCTCCCCAGTAAGTTGTTCCATTGTTTAAATTAGCCTAAATGACTACGAATTTTTCCTCTTATTTCAAGGTTAATTGTGATAACTCCTAGCTTCCAGCTGGAAAATCTTGTTATGACTGTAAACAAGATCTAAAACCCCTATTAGCAGGTACCACCCATGCATAAGCACCTGTACAGCACAGCCTAGTCACCTCCCAACCTCTTTGATAAGCAGAATAAATCAACCCAACTCCGTACACACCTCAAAAGCCACTCATCTTCAAAGCCACGGGTTATTTTTATGGTCCTAAATTGAACTCAGAACTGAACAAAACTACGCAGTCTTTTCAACTTTGAACACGAACAAGATCACATCCCTCCTTCCATCTGATACCGTCCTTTGCACTATTGAAGCAGCTGCCTTCACTGATCACCAGTTCTCTCCCACATTACCAACTAAAACCTTCTATCTCATGCACACAGCTCACATCCAAATACACAGCACTCTGCACTGAACTTAATCAAACACAGTTTTATTTAATTTATCATCAGTTGATCAGTCATTTCAAGCCATTCTCTAACAGTAACCTGATCTTCCTCCTCCTCAAATAAATATATATATTATACACATTATATACATGCATATATATACACACATACATGTTTTAAAATGCAAACCTTGCTGACCAGGTTTGAATAGTTCTATCTGCGTGAGTTGGTACAGATACTGAACAGCACTGAGACTGAAATGGATCCTTGGGGAAATCTACACTAGAAACAGACCTGACCACTGTCTCTCCATTAAGCACTACTTTTCACTCCAGAAAATTTTCAGATCCATCATTAAATAAGTTTTTAATCCCTCTAATGTGTTCTTTTCCATCGGTTATATAAAGTGATTAAACTGGTTAAGCAATGTCCAACTATCTCAATATTGCTTTGTCCAATCTTGTCAAAACAGACAAAATACGTTAGAAAGATGCTTTACCTTACATAAAGTCATACTGAATGACAGTAAACTCTTCCTTCAAACTCTACTGCTTTTTAAAACTTCCCATAATTTTTTTTTAAATCTTGGATCAACATGCAGATAATTAGTTTGTAGCTTTTTGGAACATCCCTTTATTTTATTCCAAATATTGAATCCAAACTTCTCCAATTCCCCTAGCTTACACAAATTGGTTGAAAATTAATACCAATGAATAAAAGAGCTTGTTAGTTTGGCTGATATCCTTGATAGGCTGATACCTTATCTAGATCTGCTGTTGCTTGCTTGTTTTTTGTTTCAAATATTAGAAAGCACTCTTTCATCCTCCTTTGTTATAAATTATATACAAAACCAGATATGGTACAAGTACTTTCTATTACATCACAAACACAGCAAGTACAAAACAGATATTTGGGACTTGCTTTTCAAAAAAATTTAAACATTAATTTTGTACTGGACCTATGCCTACATTAGACCTTTTCTCTTTACATGTAAATAATCAACTTTCCCCTTTGAACTTCTATCTCAGAGATTCGGTGCATTTCCCTTCTCACCTGCTTCTTTGCTTAAGTTTGAAATTACATTCACTGTCATTTAGTTCCTCCTCCTGTTCATCTTCCCTGTGGGGTGTGCAGACTGCTTTATATTGACACACTTTCTGTGACTGTGGAATCATGCCTTTATGGCCATCAGTATGATTTTGTTGAATACTTTACAGCTTCCATTAACACTTCCCCCTTTTAAATGTACCTTCGCAGTTGGCTATCCTGCCGATTGTCTAAACTAAGAAACAGACTCTTCTAAAGCTCCTTGCATTACCGACTGATGCCATATTCTATTTGCACAAAGTAAATACAGACAAATAAAAATCACTGGTACCTAGGCAACCGTGGGATTTCAGGTCAGCTATTAACTCTTCTTTATCTGCTAGAACAAGGTCAACTATTGATTTATTCCACAGTGGGTGCAGAACTGTGTGCATTAAAAAATGACCTATTCTTTCTAGAAGCTTTCTTGAAGTCATTTCATTGGCATCATGAAATGTCAGGTAAATATTACCTGTTTTAAGCAGCCTATTTTATTTGCCACCCTATAAGAAGCATATACTTAAGGAAATGTTTGTTCCATTGCTGAGGATTTTTCATGGACCTGTTAGAAACACGTGATAGGAGAGAGAGGGACTTGAAACCCGAAGAACTTGCATTTCTCAGGAAATCCTTATGTCTACAGCTCTCCCAAATGGCGACAGTTTGGAAAGCATTATGTAATTTCCACTCAATCACACACACAACAACACATCTGAAGTCCACCTCTACTCAAGACTGAAGGCATCAGCTAATGTTTTGTGCCCCAGGACTGGGCTGACCTCTCGCATGCTGTTCAGTCCTCAGGGGACTTCTTTACTCCCTCCCTGCCATCACATTTATTTCTTCCTCCTCTGCTGCTTTGCTGTCTACCCAATTTCTCTCACTGTACAGTAGTTTGGGAAAATCACTCCAGGCGAGGATTTTGAGTCTCTCAGATATGACGTTGAGGAGATGTGACCTGACACACAGAAGGGAGAGGGAGAAGATGGGGGTTACAGGCCAGCCACAGCTGAAGACTCAGACAGCCATGAGTCCCCTGTAGGAGAAAGGGTTGGTTTCAGTGAGTCACCCAAGGGAAAGCATCCTGATCCTGAAAGAAAAATGGGAGCAAAGGGGATTCAGACAGAAATGCTCTCCTGCTTGAGGCACTGAACATGCTGAGAGAAGCAGCACAGAAAAAAAGGGAGATCTGCAAGAACCATTGATTATTTCCTTGACAAAGCAACAAAGTTTTTCCTTACAGGAAAATGGCACTTTTTTTTTTTTAAATGCCTCAAAAGATGAATGATGATCTGGTAAGCATAATTCTCAGCAAACACAGTGCCAAGTGAACTAGCAAAAGGTTTTATAGGGAATATGCCATTTACCTGAGTCTAAATCACATCACCATGCTGGAACTCAAGATGACATTTAGACAAAAAGTAAACCAACAATAGATGACTTGGGGAGCAATGGGAACTAACTCACACAGTGCAAAGAAGGGGTGGAGAAGGGCACAAGTGGGAACATCTGGGTCCCAAAAAAGGATGAGAAACCTTAATGCAAGCAATTAGGCTGTATTTTCTACGTGTCCCCTCTCAGGGCAGCAGTTCACTCATATTGCCTGGGTCTCCCCATCTTCCAAACAGACATGAGTCACCAGGACAGGGACGTTCTTGCCATTTCCATCTCATTCCCGTCCTCATACCAGGAGCACAGGGAGAAACAGTGTCAATGTGAACGTGCATGAAAGGGTCCAGTTGTCGAGCCACGCACTGAGCCCAAGGGAAGGGGAGCATAAACTTGGAACAGTTGATGTAAGTGATACAGCTCCCAGGAGAGGGGAGAAGCAGCAGCATGGAGCAGGGTGTGCTAAAAACAGATTGTAGCAGGTGGTCCAAGAACTGGCTGTGATTTCAGCAACCAGTTTATCCAAACCGGACGGAAATGCCTACTGCACAGCTCTGAAACAGCAAAAAGCAAGCTAAGAAATGCAAGCAGAAGACGCAACTGAAGATTCAGCAATCACAGATTGCCAGGAGATGAGTTTCACCCCGAAAACATTCCCACAGATGTCAAAAGTGTAGCAATCTAATGCATGAACAACAACAAACGCCAACCCAGGTCTCTAGCAGGAGAATCACAGAACTGTAATTTTGGCTGGGACCTATTTCCAGAGGTCATTTAGTTCAACACCTGCTCAGAGCAGGTCTAATGAGATCAGTTCGGCTGGACTGCATCCAGTCAAGTCTCAAACACGTCTAAGGATGGAGGTGTCTGAAAACCTGCTGAGGTCCCTCTGAACAGCAGCCCTGCCCTCTGGCATTTTGACGACTCCTCAGTTTGGTCTCATCCACAAAATAGCTCCTTATGGCTAAAGAAACAGAAAAGAAAAAGCAACCAAAACAGCTCAAAAAAAATGTCAAGAACAAGAAACAAATATCTCACAATATACAGCAATTTAGACTCCTGCTGAAGACCACCAGTGAAAGTTAACATTTCTGCACACTGTGTTCACGTTGTATTGTCCAAGCAATTAACTGATAATTCCAATTCATCCTTTTTCACGTCTAAGTTTAAGCTTGAAGTTGAGATGTGAATTTGACACACAACACTGTAACACTACTGTACATGTGACAGACACGTCTCTTAGACATGTGTTTAAGAGATTCAACAGTTGAAACTGCAGAATTTGGAGGAACAGCTGGCTACACGTTTGTGACCGAGGTATACATACACTTAGAGCAGCACAGTTAAAGGAAGCTTAGCTTTGTTCTTTCCTGACTTGAGTGCTCTGCACTCCATCTTCAATGGGCAACAATGCTTTATGCCTTTTACCTTTATAAATAAATACTTCTAAAGACTTCAAAATACATCATCAGCCACGGATGCTACCATCATACCAACAAGTCAGATTCCTGATGATGATATACAGCCAGCTTCACCTGAAGATTGGGTCACGAGGCACCCAGCTCATCTCTGCATCCACGTGGAGCAAGTCCCCATCTATATCATGTGAACTAACTCTGCCCCAAAGAGCTTATAAATTGAGAAGATGAATAGCCCACAAAGATCAGGGGAGACAAAGTATTCCATCAAAAGAAACAAAATGTATATCATAACCAACGCAAAATACCATCTGACTTGCACTAGCTTTTCCATATGCAATTGCTGGTTGGCCAATTCCCTGCAGTAATTTTTCATCACAGAATTGGATCATGAGGAAAGACGTAAATATTTCAACAAGTTCCTAAGCAACTAAAAAACAGTGCTTTGCAAGGTATGTATTAAGTCAATGTTTAATCCTAGTCTTCACTGGGAAATAAGGGGAAGTTTTGCTTTGTTTTCCCAAGTCAATTGTTAGCTTACGCTTACCTTCTAGAGATGAACAACACAGCTACAGTTTTCATGTGCATTTATCAACTGAAGTAAATGCTACTAATTGCCCTAATGCTGCAAACATTTTATAGTGTGCTGAGTAAATTGGGACAGGGTCAAAAGAAGGGGAAGGGCTTTTTCTTCACGGAGCATACCAGCACCATACGTTCTGCCTGTGGTGAATGAGAAGCTGCTGTGCCATGAAGGGCTCCAGAAACTTACCCCAAACATCTGTCGAAGGTCAGGATCTCGAAAGCGGAAGGGAATGTTGGACACATGAAGTCGTTTTGGAGTGGATTTGCTCTCGGTGTTCTCACTGCTCTGTGTCTGTGATTGCTGTCCATCTGTCTGTGCCCCTCCTTCTGTCTGCTGAAATTAGAAAGACAAAAGTGTGTGCATGAATAGAAACCTTACAAAATCCTTTCATGTGCTTTGTCCATCTCTTCTTATGTTTTAGTACTACATTTGTGATTGCAGTATCTGAGCACTTAACAATTACTTTGATGAAGCCAGTAATGCTTAGCAATCGATTTGCTGTTCTTCTACCTCTTCCCACAAGTAAACAGTAATGAGATCTCATCTTCCTTCCCCTCGTATCACCTTTTAGCTTAGCAGATTTGCCGTTGGTTTTCTTAAATTGCTTCTCTTTTCCCCTGCTCTTCCTCACTTCAGCTGCCACCATATGAAAGCTCTAATGAAGAGGCGGATCTTCCGTATCCTGAAGCTGGGAGGTAGTACCGCCACTCTAATCTCATGTGGCAGGATGTTCCTGCAATCATCAAAATCCCACAGCTGAAGTGGCAGCTCTTCACCGGGCCAATACCAGAAATGCATCTCCAGGCAAAATGGCATCTGCTCTGTCAAACTCCCTTCAGAGAAGCACTACCCCAAAAGAAGGTCTATAATTAAACGGTGAAATCCACATATCAACAGCTTACGGATGTCTTTGATTCACTTTTCTAGTACATCTAGAAGCCAGCCCAGGGACGGGAAACAGTCATTACCACTGCTGGATTTACAAAACCTCCAAATGCTACCTTCTGCTGCTACCTCCACAACTAACGTAAGGGAACTGGGATCTGGCATTCCCAAGCACCGACTCCCACAGCAAAGCCAGGGTGAGCGGTGGGCTCACAATACTTGTGCGGAGAACGTACAGCAAGAAGGTACGTCGGTGTGCCAGAAGAGAGACCTGATGGCCCCACAGAGAAGAAGCAAGGAAGAGAACCTCAGCCACTCGTGCTGGGCTTAGAGTGACAAGTGATGATATCTGGGCAAAGCACTTAGCACAAAGGCACAGTCCCTTTGCAAAACATCTTGATGAGAAAATGGTGAGGTTTTTGCACTTTAGTCAAAAAACATCATCAAACACTCAGAGCTGCAGAACAGAGCAGACTATAACCTGGTCATTTTTACCATTCTGGCCCTGTCCAAGAGCAAGCAGTGACAGGTGAAGGTATTCAAAGAGCTCCCACCCACTCACTCCCATCTCCTGTAGCTTGCCTCAGCCTCATGGGATTAACGCTCTGACACGTGCATGATGCACTTCAAAGTGTCTTTTCATTTCTTTAGGTGCCAACCTGACTTCCTCTTTAACCCACCGACTGAAAAGAAGTTCTACATGAAGGCAAGGACTGCGTAATTGCTAGTTAGCCTTTTTTAGGCACCTTCGAGAACAGATGCAGGCCTTAAAGCTTACAGTTAAGGAGTAGGATGGTTGTTTTGGTGGAGGCCTCTTTTTCCCCTCTCCTTTCTCTAAATCTACAGTTTGTCTACCAAAACAATAGTAAGAAACCTCAGGGGAGTTGCCCACACTGATTCCCCAACCACTGCCTGGGCATGCTGGACTGCCCTGCACATCATCTGATGTACAACACTTTGCGAATATTTGGAAAAAGACGTCTCTGCACAGATAAGTTGTACTGGCAACATGAAGAGAGCTTCTTCTGGCCAGAAATGTCCTTTACAGATACGACCTTGAACTCGCACGCTGGTTGTAAAAGACTGACAAAGACTGACAAGAGCAAGCTAATAGTTGAGCACTGGGGTCTTGTGCTGAGCAAAGCAGTGGCAGCTTTCCATATTATTTTAGTAGGACAGTGCAGGCAGCACAAAACATGTTTGATCTGATTAATATAAATTAAGCTGTGATAGGAGGAACAGCGAAACTGCCCTGCAATTATCTCTACTCCCCAGAGCCACTGAGTCTCAGGAGAAGCCTAGCAGGATGAAGAATTTCTATTTGGCTAAGATTCAACCCCCTTCTCTCCTCCCCAGATATCAAATTTTCAAGAACAACCTCACAAACTTCCATTTGACCGTATCTAAATAGCAGCCCTCCCCTCCTCAAATTCCCCCTCTTCTCCTACCCTCAGCCCTATGAGGGAATACGTCTCCAAACAGAGTGCACCCTAGGGGAAGAATCGATGCAGCTGGCTTGTGATTAAATCACACCATGCTATTTGGTGGTTTTATTTTTATTACTCCATCAGAGTCCTTTGCTCCTCAGGGCAAATCTGCCCAAGCAGGACAAAACACAGGGGTAGCCCATCCATCACCACGGCACACAATGCCTGTGTTAGAGTAAGTGCTTCAAAACAACTCCCCAAAACCATCAACACTCCTGCTTTAAGGCATTTCTTTCCAATCCATTTTCAAGCACATTTAGGAGTCTTGCTAGAAGAATTTGCCAAATCTCAAGTTCCCCGTGGCTGTGCATGGAATTGGCAAGTGGGCAAACACCTACAGGCACATCCTTCAACAGTGCCTCTTCTGCAGCAGGAATTAGGAAAGGCAGAGACTCTGAACAGTGGCAACACAACACGTTAGTCCCTAAACTCAAATATAGATGGCGCAGGACCGGATCTGCTGCCTGCAGAGGAGAGGGAGCCAGGAGGTGGCCTGCACTCCTCTCCCAGCCATTTGTTCACAAGCAGAGGGCAGAACTCCTTTCTTACCAAGGGTGCAATCTATCATGTACAGTGGCCTGCTCAAAAACACTCACAGCTGTTCCTGCATATGGCAGCGTGCTGCTGCCACACAGGAGTCAGTTTTCCAGCACGTGAGATGCGTACAAGACAAAGGCTTCAAACTGGAGAAACAAGAGAAGGGACGGGAGCCTCAGCCCAGTTGTACCTTCTGGACTACGCTAAGAGTCCCAAGCTTTTTGCAGGCTTTCCCATTTCCTGATTTTTCAGCAGTAGCTTAACATCAAATACCTCTTCTCCCTGCATGCTGCAGCTCCCTCATTTCCAGCACCCACTGCCCCAAGGTAAGAGCTGAACTTTCAGCCACCACAGCATTAGCTCGATACGTTTGTCTACTGCCACACATTCAGCTACAACATAAATGAAAGAAAGTCTCCTCAGATCTTTCTTTTTGCCCCCCCCCCCCCTCCCCCCTCCTTTCCTTTTACAGTTATTCCTTGTCTTAATTCATTAGGAAGGAGATGAAAGCGAGGGCCCGGAGCCCATTCTCCAGCAGCACATAATGGAGACACGCAAAGTGCTGCCCTGACCGAGCCCGATGATAAAAGCTCGCGTTTCACCCAGCTCCTCACCCCGACTCCTTCCCTTCCCCGCACCAAGTTCCAGCTCCTTCCTCCTGGCCTCACGGCAGCTCCGGCAGCGGCCCAGTGGCCGTCTCAGTGCCCGCAGTTGGGCGCAGACCCCGTGTTTGCAAACAGCCCCGCTGCCTCCTCGTTGCAGCCTGGGTAACGTGCACCTCTGCAGCGATAATGTCATTCACGCCCGCACACGGGAGCTCTGAGCTGTTCAAGGTCACCGAGAGCTGCACCGCGACTCTGCACACACACACAGCACTTGCTTCCCTCAACCACTCGCTCCCCGTGCCCCCACGCCATTTCCTTGCACCCGCCAAAGGTGAAGGAACCCGAAGCAAGGGGCGGCTGCAAGGGGAAGCACACACATAAAAGGGGACTGGAGTGTTTTGCAAGGCTTGGAGGCAGCTTTACAGCCACCTTCCCACCTTTCAGCTAGGCTCTTCTGGCCCTAAACAGCTGGCAAACAAGGCACTGCTGCAGGATTTCTTCTGGGACGGAGGGAGGGAGGCAGGGGGTGCACCTGAGCCCCGAGCAGACATCCATCTGCGCCAGCAGACACGCCACGAGCAAGATGGACCCTTGTGCCACAGCACACACAGCTTCCCACTTGCTTCTTCTCAACTGGAATCGCCTCAGGTCCAAGTCACAGCGAAGTGAAAAACAACCCCCTGACTTCTTCCCCCAGGAAAGAGGCGCTCCAAGAGGCTGCCAGCCATCACGAGGAGCTTGAGATACATAAATCACTGCGAAAGAAAATATTTACAAAATACAAACTGTAGCTAATAGCTATATTTGAAAGGGGACTTGGGTGGCTTGCAGCATCTGGGAGACAGACTGTGCTCGCTCCGCTGCTTCTAGACCAGTCTCGGATCCATAAAAAACAAAAATAACCTTGATGAGATCAAGGCCTTGAGGAACTGTGTGGAGACAGGGCCTGAAAATCAGGGCTAGCGGAAGGCAATCTGCCCACTGCCAAGAAGAGCGCAGGGAATGCCGAAAGGTCTTTGCAATTTCCAGTGAAACGCCTGTGTCAAAACAACCAGTCGTCCACCAACAAATAGATACCCACAGTGAAGATCTGGTGGAAAAATGAGTGAAGAATCGGGCACTGGACACCAAATCCTTTTCTGTCCCGCCACGCTGCCCTGGAGCAGCACTGAACAAAGGACACAGGAGCTTCTGCTGCTCACACTACGCTTGCTGAGCACGCAGGAGAACACAGGGATAACAACCACCCTTCAACAGCAGTAAATTTTGTTTCAGCATTATATCTATGCACTTCAGTTTTTGGAGATGCCAGCACAGCCATACCCATGCCAAAAAAAAAAAAAAAAAAAGGCTATGCTATAGGCACAGCTAAAAACGTGCCCACGTGCTTTCTATGCCAAGAGCTGCACAAAAAACGGCTGAGCAGGTACCAAACCACTCCTACTGGGCTTTTAGCTATTTCCACTTACCAGTAGTTATTTTCTGACTGTTACCTGTTTTCAGACACACTAAAGCTTAAGTTCTTTTGTTCCCTTTCCTCATTAAATAAAGATAAACCCCACCTGCAATCAGAACAAGAACCTGACACGTGGGGAAGCTGTGCTACCTACCTATCCTACAGGAGGACACCTCTGACATGTCAGGCTACATTTTCTGCATAACCCAGTAAAATTTGTTTGCTTTCCTGAGCAGTGTTTTTTCTAGCATTCGTTGGCTTTTTTTCCCTTCCCTTTCTTTCAACGAGGTAGTGAAACGAAGCACCCTGCTCTGCTGGTCACGATGCTAAACCTATTGTGAAGGGTTCCAGCCCATTTCTCACAAAAACAGGAACGCCCTGGCAAGCTGAAGAAGGCAGTAAGATTTCCTGAGCTAGAGCTCATCTCTGGACCATGCCATTTACAGTGAGAGATCACCAAACAGTGACAGACTAAAAATGCGTCCGGCCCACTGTCTACTTTCTGACAGCAGCCAAACAGAGCAGCTGGGGAAGAACACAGGAACAGGGCAAACGTTCAGTGATGTTCCTCCAGCCTCCCAGCCTGGAGGTCTCCCAGCCTCCAGCAAGCAGAGCCAGATCACGTCTTCTCTGCAGTTGGCCACTGGCAAAGAATCCATTGCCCATGAAACATTTCAGTGAGTTTTATGAGCCTGTTCACACTCTCGGCTTCCAAAGCATCCTGTGAACAAGAGTTCCACCCTAAAATTCTTCATTAAATGGACAAAAACGAGAAAAAAAAATGGTTGTTGCCTTTTTTTTTGGTTTGGTTTTTATATATGTGCCACAGGATTATTTTCTGCGCACATCCTAGTAAGTGCAAATGGAAGAGTTCCCAATACCATTCAGTATTCTGTGTATGTCACATCCCTTCATTTGTCTGTTGGCTCTTTTCCTGAGTGAAGATTTCATTTCTTTTCATAAAGAACCTGCTACACCCTTTCCATCATCACTGTTATCCTTCTCTGCTCTGCTTCTAGATCTGCTTTAACCTTTGTGAGATACGCAGAACGACCACTGCTGTATACTCTCACATAATGATATTTTCTGATTTATTCCCTATTTCTCCTTTGAAATCACTTTTAAATCTGCCTCACTAGACACGAGGCTGGAAGTGCTGACAACCAAAATAATCTGCCTCATACTCAAAGCAAATTTCTGATGTTAAATGTCAGAGTTTGCTACCTCCAGACAGTGATTTCCAATCTGTGGTGTCTAACAACCGGCAGCTAGGTACTTATGTGGAGCCAGCTCCTCCCCACACCTACCTGCTCAGCAGTATCAGAAGATAACTGAGAATACTCATTAAACCTATCTCTCACCTGAAATACCTTAACAAGAGCAAATGCTTTAATTACTGAAGTGATGAAAAATAATTACAGAGGAAAATTTTTTGCTATCTCAGACTAGGCAAGAAACACCCAAGGGAAAGTCATCCTTCCAACATCTTCCATGCATTATAAAAGTAAGTTGAGGAACCCTTGTGGTGCTGCTGGCTCCCTTCCTTCCAAACCCCTGCTGGATGCCCGGGCCACAGCCCGCTCCCCATCTTGCTTCCAAAGGGGTTCCCCCCCACCACAGATGTCTTCACAGAACCTGCAAGTCTCCATCCCTTTCTGGTGCAGCAGATGATGTGCTGCAGTACGGCACGTCAAAAAGCTGAGAGACGCGCTGCTCTGTAATTAAATAATGCTTTATATTGGTTCACGGCAACGTAGCACCGAGGCGACAGCACCTGCCATTTTCGTGCAAAGTCATTTGCATAAACTTACTCCTCTACTTCCACAGCTCCAGCTGCATTCTGTAATTTATATAGACACGCAAATTCTTCCCTCTGACATTAACAAGAGAAACGAGTTGAATAATCAGCTCACAGTATTAAGTGCAATGCATTTACTATCAAGCAAGCTTTTTCAGCTCAGCGATGATTAATCTTCCCTCTGCGGGCAGAGCACCGGGAGATGCAGCGAGCTGACAATTGCTCTCGGCTCCCGGCCACGCGCTCTGTGCTCCTACCTTGCGACAACAGCATGTGCTGGATTCCTCCAAGAGACCCACTAATTCATTAACCCAGCAAAAGAATTGGACAGCTTTCTGCCGGGTCACTGAATTAAAGTGGCTCACGTAAGGAATGCCAGAGCCGGTAAATAGGAGTGGGAGTTTGTGCTGGGAGCCAGAGCTCTCCTTTCTGACAGCAGTGAATCTTTAGATCAGCTCAGCTGCCAGAGGAACCGCGGCCTCGTTAGCATCACCCCCTGGGGCTCTCTGCGCTGGGTGTCTCCAGCAGGGAGAACTCGTGTAAACGAAGAAGGGGGAAGGGGAAGGAGCCAGGCGACCCAGCACTATAAAAAGTGAAATGCGGAGTGTCAACTGTTTAGGAGGCAGGCTGCAACAGGCTGACTGAGTAGGCCAAATATGGTCTGCTACCTCGGGCTATTTTTAAGGCAGGTCTTTCAGCTGTGCTTTGGGACAGTAGCAAGAGAAAGGACAGATGCTGGGAGATGACGACCGGGAGACCCACATGCCAGACGGGAAACAAAGCCCCACAGATGAGGCCTGATCCTAAAATAAAAAGGTTCCAAAATATGAAGCTGTTTGTATTACACCATCTATTGTGTCAATTCCTTTTCCATGCCCCTGCTCTGAGAGCTCTGAATGCTTTCCATCACACTCAGACCTCCAGAACCAAGCTCACCCTCTACTGATGGCACCAACCGGCCATTCCCCTTCACTTGGGGGCTTTACACAGCCTAGGGGAGCATCTAGGAATGCATACACTTTGACTCCCAACATTTCTTTTCCTTCAGTTCACAGCTGCTGTTTGACCTCAGCCTTCCAGATCGCTGAGTGTTAACTCAGCAGATCCCACTGCTAATCTCATGTCATTCAACCCAACTTGTTGAGGGACCCTGACAAAATCCTATGAAAAGTGCTCCCACGCTGTGTAAGGGACCCCACTCCAGACCCCATTACACTCCTGCATAACCTGATACCAACAAGATGATACTCCTCTTTCCATGAGGGACCTTTAGACCCATACTCTGTTACTTCTGTGATTCTCTTAAACACTACCAGCCTGAAAAGCCAGAAATCCACACCAGCTGAGCACATCTTTCACCATCTCACTCTGTCCTGCTAACAGGGCAGCCCCACAGGCCCTGCTCCTAAAAGCAAGGAGGGACCTAATCTGCCTGGCCAAAGGAATTTGTGAGTTATCCCATGGGAGTGCAGGCTTCAAGTCAGCAGCTAAGAAACCTGCCAGCTATTCAGTCAGGGGTATCGCCTTCGCACAGATGACAGCAGCTGCACTTGTCAGTCGCAATAATGAGAGGGGAGGATCATGTATCACCCACAACGAGTTTTTGCTATGTTAAAGTTAGCACTGGCATTTGAGCAAGACAACAAAATGAAGGGAAAGCCGCCTTAAAGCGCAGCAGTCTAGTCCACACGGATTGGACACGTATGTCAAACAAGCAATAACCAGCCTACGTGACAGACAAGATGCTTGATGCTAGCTGTAGATACTCAAGATGAAACAACCAACCTGCTCAGCTGTATTTTAACAGCATGCTTTAGCTTGAGCAACTGCTGAGCCTCCTTCCTCCCCCTAGTTTCTACATCATTAATCAGCGTACTGAGAAGGAGAAAAGTTGCAAGCAATTACATCCCAGGGCACCCCACGGAATCAAAATAAATTCATACAGTAGGGTTCCTGTACAGAAAGATAGAGGGATGCAGACCCAACACGTGTGAAGCATGGGAATGCCCACAGCCAAGCTGCCTTCTCCCTCCCCACGTGCCAGTATCTGGCATGCTCTGGCTTTGAGCAGTCCCAGCTGCAGCAGCAACTGCACCCTCACCCCTTTCTGGCCAGCTATAGTCTCCAAGCCTGACTTTAACATCTTTAACAGCGTTAAGTGCTCGGACCAGACGTGCCCACCTGCTTCCAACAGCCAGTGCTGCGCGTTCCCCTGCCTATTTCCCAGATCACCTCTCCCAGTCACGTTCCCTCCTGGCAACACCAGCTTTTCCCTGCAGTCTCCCAGCAACGCTCCCTCCCACCCACACATGGGCTGCTCGTCCCCGGCCGGCGAGCCGCCTGCCAGCGCGCACATGGCGGGCAGCAAGGAGCCGGCGCTGGCTGACGGGAGGCAGAGCTGGGCCCTGCAGCACTGTGGGGATGGCTCCTAATAAGGAAGAGGAGCAGGAGGTTTGGCAAGAGCTCGTGGCCAAGGTCAGGGCTCGCATCGCTTCCATTAAAACGAAACGCTCTCAAGCTCTGGTCAAAGATGGGAACAGCAAAAACACATGGGGAGCAAAATAGAACAGTGTCTTTACCCCATTTTCATCCTTCTCATCGACCCAGATGTTTGCTGGAGACGGGAAGCCCCGATCTTCAAGGCTGGAACAACATGCCTTTGTGACAGCTTGCACTTCTGCATGCTGTACCCTGCATCAGCTTGCAGTTTTACTTCCAGCTTCTTCTCTTCTTGTCTACGTTTGTTTTTGCCTTAGGCGGAGGAAGGCCTCTGAAGTTCCTTTTACGTGCTATCAACGTGCTTTACTGGGTTGGTACCGTTTTCTCCTCCGAGTCGTGGTGTTCCCAGGATAAACCCAACAATACCTTATCAAAGCCACAGCCAGCATTGCCAACCACTGCCCAGTGCCGAAGCAGCAGGGCCACACTCTGGGAGCCACCCAGGCTCGGGCTGGCACTATCAGTGCTTCCCATCGCTGGCATGAAATTCACTCGGTACTTACAGGGGGGAAAATAATCTCTATGAGCCAAACACCCAACTACAAGCAAAACTGAAAGCATTAACAGATTAAATCCACCCCTGAGCACTGAAGGCTCTCACCATAAGGCTCTTTATTAGGAAGTTAAGTCTTAACAAGTGGCTTAAGGGGTGGATAAAGCTTTTCCTGGGATAATCTGCCAGCATGTTGCCCAGTGCCAGTTCTAGGCCATGGGAAGAAGAAAGCAAAAAACCTAAGAAGGTGAAAATCTTTGTTTGGTAAACGGATGCCCAGTAGCTGAGAGGTCCTCTCCTATCTTTGCCCTTGGAGCTCCCTGCCATTTTCAAAAAGTTAAAGAAAAGTGTTTTTCTACTCTACTAAGCTTTCTGAAAGCAGAAATATGCTGGGATTGCACCTACAATACATGTGCTCTTTCCAATCCTTCGTACTCTCAGCCTTCCAGAATCTGCCTCTGCCGCATTCAGGTGAACCATTATTAACTCAGGGTAACTGATCTTTCCAGGAGGGACTGCCTTTGGACAACACCACCATGGTAAAAGCACCACGATCTCTGGTATTGTTGCAGTCATGTATTTACGAGGGAAACGTTCAGAAGGGGAAAGATGAGAACATAGCAAGGGATCATGAGAACCCCTGGCTTTTTGCAGTTCTCTCCTTTCCAAGCCTATGATTTGCTGCGTACTTAAGCAACAGACAGCCACCTACTGCATGGCTGCCTTGCCCAGAAGCACCACGCTGCTGCCCTACGCTTTTCCACACTTACTGCGAGAGATCCGTTCTGTGTGCTGGCCGTGGTCGTGCTCTGCTCGCCATGCGGCTGCGTGCTCCCGTAGAGCGTCAGATTGTGCTCGCTGGTCTGGCCTGCATAGTCCTGAGTGTGCGGCACCCCGTACTCTGTGGGAATCCCGTTCTGTGGGGGTGGCGGAAATGGGATTGTGGTGAATGGCTGCACCATTGCATCAGGAGTTGCTGCTGGCTCCTGGTTACCCTGGAGAAAGGGGAAAGCAGAAGGCGGCTTTACTACACCACAAGAGACGGATGGAAACATCAGCCTGAGAAACACACACACACACACACATTCCACAAGGTTTATGTAAATATTCCATCCACTGCAACAGCCTCCTGTTATCTTCTCTATCAGAAGAAGCACGTCTTGCTCCGCTGAGCCATCACACTGGTTTTTCATCTCTTTTGGGCAACTTTCTTGCTACTGGGTGGCATATGGAGAACAAACTACTATGGGCCTGGCAACTTGCATACCCCTGAAATCTCACAGAATGCTTTTTTATATGCAGTAAGGCATTACTCTTAAAGGGGGGAGCCACAGACGGAAGAGCAGGGTGCTGGGTCCATCTCCTCCAGCTCGATCTTCACACCCAAGCACACGGTGTTTAGGGGCACACTCTGTCATGTTCCAGGGAGAACACGAAGGAAGGAAGCACACATCTGCGCAGCAGACCCTTCCCTCGTGCTGGCAGCACTGGGTACAGAGCACAGGTGCAGCTTTTAGCACTGCCTCGCATGTAGATAACACCAACTGCACAACCCAGAAGCAGCAGCTGACTGTGCAAAATATATCCCCAGAAGACATTGAACATCCCACCCTACCACGCCTGAACAAACACCAGCAGCAAACCCCAAAGCCTGCAGCAGTGCAGAGCCGTCACGGAGGGGACAGGAGGGAGCTGGGGTGACCTTCAGAGCCAGCTGGGGTGAAGGACAACTGCCTCGAGATTGAAACCCAACCCTGGGAAGCCCAACCCGCCGCACCGCTCCTACCGCCGCAGCAGCAAAACCCAGGCAGAAGATTTATGATAGCATGGCTGTTTGATTTATGTGCGTGTCAACAGACTAATCCTGACTTTAAATTTTGGCTGCTGTTCCAGCCCCTAGTCCTCCCCCACAAAGCCCAGAGGTACAGCAGCACGCTTAAATCAAGGGAGGGAAAGGGAGAGGGAGCTTGTCCTGCAGACAGGAGAGACAGAGGGGAAATTACTGAGCAGCCTTCGGCAGAGAGCACTCAGGGGCTGCAGTGGGGCAAACCTCCCACTCCCTTTACCTCCCTTCCCAGCGACCACCGCAATGACAAATGTGGCCGGCACTGCTCCTCCAGGTGCTGGCTGACACTGCGGCCTGCTCAGCGCCTGGCCTGCCTGCACAGGGCCATGCTCTGCAACTGGGAGAGGAGGGGAGGGCACTCAGGGCCGAACAAGGGCCGGTTTCAAGACCTCGAGCCCAGCCACCAGAGCCCTGCTGCCTGAGGAAACGCAGTGCTCACAGCCTTATCTGAGGGAGATGAGTCAGGCCGGTGAGCCAGCGGCACTGCCTCGCTGCACAGGGGCTTCTCACACGCTGAGCACGTTTCCTGAAAGAGTCGGGTTTGCCCCCAAAACTAGGGCTGCTCCTTCTGCTTCATTTGTGCTCGCTCCTTCTCCATTCCAGCTCCAGCAGAGGGGAGCTGCTGACAGCACCAGCCATGCCCGAACCCTGCGGGGCCTTACTCCATCACACCCAGCCTCCTGCACGTTACCACACGGCCTGCTGCTTTTGTTTAACACGGGAGCTACATACGAAACCAATTTTATTTTTTGAATTTCAAAAGCTGCTACGATAACCTCAGGAAAGATGCCACGGCAGAAAGTATTTCCAATCTTCTGAGAAGAAACCAGATTCACCAGCCGGTGGTATCCCCGATAGGAGGATGAGAATGCTAATTAGCCACCAACAAAACCTATTATGCCATCTTCTCAACAGTGCGGGGCTGCTCCCTAAAGGACATACTCCAGCGTTTTGTTTCATCTCACTCCTAGGCTACTTAAAATGCCAGCCCATAAACCTTGTATCACCTTATTTTCAACATCTCCCCCCCTCTCGGTTAATACTGCTCCTTCTACTTTAAAAGCTTTTCAACCTTTTAAATATTTTCTCTCCCTTCTTCAATTATCTACAAATGTTTGAAGGATGAGAAATGCTATCTCTCTCTCCTGTTTCTTGTGGTGTTTTGATAACACATTTATTTTGAGCTTAATCACATCTCACAAGCCAAAATAGCCTGGAAACTTTATTTATTACTTCTCTCCGACCTTCCTAAGATTTTTAAATAAGGGATTTCTAGTGCAGAACGCAATGTTTTAATGCCATTGTCACTTCAGTTTATTTTCTGATCTCACATTTGTAATAAAAAATATTCCTTCTGCATGTTAGTATCTTTAATTTAATGTCTCGCATTATCTGTAAATCTACCACTATTACGCTTGTCCAGGTTTCATCATCCCAAGGAGTATCTGCCCCTCAAATTATTTTTCTCTCATACACATTTCCTGCCTATTTTTTTAAAATTTCCTTCAGTGCTTTGGAATTACTTTTCCCGTTTCCTCTAGTGTCTACAAAGGAGAACTCCTGATGCGTTCTCTGCAGGTTTCATGGCATACTGATATTCTCCTCTTCTGTCACACTGCCCAATTTCAACATTTACCCAACACTTCATATTTTCAAGAACTAACACACACGAAAAATCCCATTTACATTCAAACACAGAACCCGAACCCCTTTCCCTACCTCCAACCCTTTGTGGAAAGGTCCTGCAGTCAGAAGCGCTGCTTTTCCCACTGCCCAGGAGGTACAAAGAGCTTCAAGAAAACGCTGCTGAAAGCATGCAGGAGGGAGATGCGACCAGAAGAGCCGAGCTGCAAGTATTTTATCTACTCTGTCTCAACAGCGTGCCTCCCTGCTCTACCAGCGCTGACTGATTTAACTCATGAACCAGCCTCTCAGCATCATGACTCAACATCGACGGACTGAGATGAATATGCCAAAGAGTAGTCACCATCCCCAAGTGCATGCACAGATGCCATCGCAGGACAAAGAAAGCCCAGCTGCAGTTCCCGTTAACTATTGCTGTTATCAGCTTATGGGATAGCACAAAATGAACCTAATTAACACCCAGGATTGGACAGACTCTTCTCTCAGCCACAATGCACGGCGGGTGGTGGTTCCCAAGAGGGGAGTGTAAGGCACATTCCGCTGAAGGAACAATTTTGGCAGCTCCAGTTTAGGCAATTCCCTCCACAAATGCGTACCACCACACATCAACCGTGCTAGCTGCCATCCCACACCCACCAAGCAAGGATGGGCTGTCTGATGCAACTGTAACTCGGTGTAATTAGCCAAACACATGCTCCTCAGAAAAAGAAAAAACCTCAGTACAATACATGGTAACATACAGTTCAAAGAAAACCAGAAAACCTTGTTTTATACTCACTCAGCTCCCTGACTCCCAGAAAAAGCACTCACCCACAGCAGACAGGGATTCAGAGCAGCTCCCCTCATGCAGAGCTCTGACACGCGGCTCAGCACCCAGGGCACCAGTGGGATTCGGGACACCAGCCCAGGCTCCCAGCCCTACAGAGCTGTGGCCATGCCGCGAGGCGCCAGCCTCCTTTCTTCAGGCCAAGGTTTCATCTAGAGCTCCCCCCACGTTTTGTTTGAAAAACAATTTAGGTAAGCTGGTGAAAAACCCTGAACAGGGACACGTTTCTAAGAGGTGACGCAGACGTAACTCAATTAAGGAGCCCTGCAGCTCCGAGCTAAGCGGCCGGGTGGTGAGCACACGCGCATAGCGGTGCCTTGCAGAGGGGTGGAAGCCGGGGACGCCTCAGCCAGCAGCAACGTGGCCCTGCAAATGTGATTTAGGATGAATTCTTTCAGCAGACAGCAGGTGGTGATCCAAGATCACAGCACCGAGCGCGAGCACCACGAACACGCACAAAGGCCTCCCACTTCCATAAAACTGTCAGCTAACAAAGACTGGTGTCTTCTGCGAGGGGCTGGTTTTGTTTTGTGTGCTGGAGAAACGAGTGTAATTAGAGGGAGGTGGAAGGAGCCTCAGTATGGCCACTGTGGGTCCCTTCTGTATCATTATGACAATATTTGCATAGAGAAGAAAGCGTAACTGAATAAAATTACAACTCTGGTAAAACTGACCCGGCACAATTTCTGCACAGACGGTTCCATGTGAGGTGCCGCAAGCTCTGTGTTGTCCACTACCTTACAAAGAGCCATAAGCTTCAGAGGAAGGTGCAAGGCAATGCCACAGCATGTAAACATCAAGTAACCTCTCCAAAGCACCGTTCAGCTCCGGTAACCCCCAAGCACTGGGATAGATGGAGCATGGGAAGGCCAGCCCACTGCTGACAGGTTTGCCTTCGCTGCTCCTGTGTTATTAAGCCTGGAAGTAGCTGCCTCCCAGCTAGCTGAAGGCAATTAAGGTGTTTGTGACGACTGCTGTGTTCCTGGCTACGGCTGTTTGCTCTCCTTGCTACCTTAATCCCTTCCGTAAACAGCAAAAAGGTTTGTAGCTGGGATCTGCAGAGACAACAGCTCAACCTGGGGCTGCTGCCCGCCCCATGCTGCCCAGGACAGGGCGCACAGTGAGGATGGGGAAACAGGAATGGCACCATCCCCCTCTGACTGGGTCACAGCCAGCCCCAGGCTCCAGGTGCTGAGGCCCCAGCCAGAGCTGCCTCCCTCCTGCCTCCACGCTCTGTGAGCCATTTCAACACGTATTCCAAAAGGAAAAAAAAAAAAAGACTTGCTTTTTATTGTCAGGTTAGTTTTGTTCCCAGCTAAGAGCATCAAAACGCCTTGGCAAAGAGTGAGCAGAGCAGGAGCCAGAACGGCGAGGGGGTGGAGCCGAGAGGGAAGGGCTGAGGCATGGCAGCAGGATGAGCTGGGGGAGCCGCGGCCCGCGGCAGGCCTTAACCCTCGCCCCAGGCAGCTCCAAGTGACAACAAGCATATCAGCGAGCAACTGCGCTGTGAGTGGGAATGGACACAAAGCAGCACGAGAGAGGCTGCAAGGCCCACCAGGAAGTTTGCGTTATCCTTTCCAGAAACCCACGGGCTGGGCTGTGACCCCAGAGAGCAACTTCGACCGACATCAGCGGCTCTCAGGGCACCTGGAACTGAAGCCTTGATTTTTCAGAATTGTGCTTTTGCTCTTTAGGGTCACAAAGGCGTTCAAACATAAACCCAAGCGACGTGTATGGGATGATCATTGATGGCTTTCCAGCTCCCCAGTCCTGCTGAAACACCGACCCAGCCACCTGAACCCCTCAGGTACCTGTGAACATCATGCAAGCTCTTGACCTCAAAACACTTTCCACACAGTGGCTATTTCATACCTCTTCAGCTTCCGGATGGGAAGAGTTTTAGAACTCAGGGGCTTTGTTCTGCATCAGCCGTTCAGCACCTACCATGTAGGTAAAAAGTCTATGGAAAAAAAGCTGAGAAATGGAAAGGGTATACAGAGCTAAAAGGAAGGGGAAAGACACAAGGAAGGGAAGATAGGAAGAGAAGAATGCAACAGTAAAAACGGCCTGGAAGGCAAACTCACCATGTTACCCCTAACAACCCCCTAGCACAGCAGGAAATAACTTCAAGTACAGTCACTACGTAACCTCTCCTGGTACCCCTGCTATCTACACAAACCTTGGCTGGAGCCCAGGGGTGCAAGACCCCAACTCAACACTCCCACCTGCATCCACACTGCAAAGGCACCGCTGTGGCCCCAGGGCATGGGGCTGGCATGTCTGTCTGTCCGGCAACCCAGCGGGATAAAATCAACATTTTTTATCCTTGATGTGGGTTGACCATAAAAGCACCTCGAGGAGGATCACAATAACAGGGGGTTTGGGATTTCACCTCCATGCCTGGAGCTGCTTTTCATTTGATTTATGCCATGTTGGGGATTTTGACTCTTAACTACTGACAGCAATTCCTCCCGAACCCTTCCAGAAGCAATGCTCTACCTACGGGTAGTTTTGCAAGAGTTTGGTAGAATTTTATGCCAGTTTTGTTAAAAGTGGAAAGTTGATAGGCATATTTGTTTCTTGAATTTGAAGTGGAAGTAATCACTTTAGGATGCTCTTTTTCAATAGGCTCAAATTAAGCCTAAGCTGACCTTCCACCAGAACAGCCGTCCACACACAGACGGGCACCTAGCTATAACCATTTAAAGGCATGTTTCCTTCAACTTCCTGGAGCAAGCTGCACTAGATTATCTAATCTCGTCTTTCCTTCTCCTCGATATGTAAAGCAAGAGAAAAGCAAGTTATCTTCCAATATACACTATCATTCCAGGCCACCACCAAAAGCTGTTGTGTAAAAGAAAACAGCTGGCTTTTTTGCCTTTTTAAGCTTCACTTTTATAGGAAAGGAAGAAAGAAAATTACAGTCTTATCTCACTGTTCTACCCAGGAAGCACTCGCTCACCCCCACGCTGCCATTACTCCCAGGACTGGCCAGCTTTTGCTCTCTCTGTGTGCACAAACATAGGCTCTCCCCGCATTCGCCCTTCATTAGGCAGCCTCCGGGCCACAGCCACAATGGCCAGCCTGAAACCTACCTGTCAGCTTGCAGATCATAAAAACACTGATTTGCTACCCCTGAAGTCTATGTTACTCTCCCTTAAAAAAAAAAAAAAAAGATCAAAAAAAAAAAGTGAAATGTTACTGGTAATTAAGGCATCCCACCAAACGCTTTCAATCAATTCACGTTCTCTGGGGTTGATTAGAAAGAGAATCGTGCTTCATGAGACCCCATCAAGGCCTCAACATCTGTTTTCATTCTGTATTAGGAATGAAACTACCTCTGAACATTACAGGGGAGAAGGGGGGCTGGGAATGAAAGAAAAAGGTCACCAGGATGGATGCTTTCTAAGCAGAAAAGCCAGCAAGCAAATGAAAGGTCAGGCTGAACATTTTGCTCCAGATCAGTCCTCCAGCACCTACCCTGGTGGTGTTCTTCCCAGCTCTGCAATCATGAATATTTTCCACATGGCATTCACAGTCAAACGTTCTTGGGAGGGAGATTTCCATAAGACGACCAGCTTTCAATAAATCAGTATGAAAATAAAGCCTCGAAATACGCTGCACCTAGTCACAGGCTAATCCAGCAGGCACCCAGAGCAGCAGAGGCGTCCCCATACGGGTGAGATTACTTTACTGTAGGGCGAAGAGGGTTTGGTTTCTTCTTCTGGACCAGAATTCAAATGAACCACGGCTAAGGCACGGTGCACTGCAGATGTGTCACGTATGTTTAATCTGAGCTAACCGCCATCAGCTTTTCGGCAGATTAGCAAACTGATCACACTCGCACCAGTGCAGATTCCCATGCTGGGAGGCAGCAGGGACCAGAGGCCAGCAGCAGAGATGGAGTGCAGTACTGGCTTCATTGGGACTGGTCCATGGCTGCATTGGAACAACTGCACCCTCCTACATGGCTGTAAGGCAGCACAGAGAACCTGCCTGAAGTGTTTTCCTGCCTGACCCAACTGCTAACCTGTAGCTTCCAGGTGCTGCTCAGTAAATAGGAGCTGCAGAACATGGGAATGTCACAGGGAAGAAAATCCCACACTAGCTCTCTCTACCAGGACATCAGGGCAGTGTCACAGCCACCTCAGCCAGTCCTGCAATCACAGAGCTCGCTTCGAGTGGCTTTGTTTTGAGGAAGGTGGCAGCTCTCCAGGTGATGTTGTATTTCTAAAAACCAGCATCCTCCTCTGCAAATCTGGTCAGGCACCTGAGCTGGACCGAGAAGCCGCCATTCCTCCACATCCCTGCGCTGTGAATGGGCCGACTCCCAGAATCCCAAACAGCACTGTGTGGAGGGTTATTCCTGCAGCCTCAGGAATTCAGACTTTGCTCCTGAATGGTTAAACCCTTAAGGAGCTCATTCAGCCCCTCTGAAAGATTTGTATCTACTTCAGGCACAGGAATATTTCAAAGCCCTTACTATGTGATGTACCTATCTGCAATAGACTCTTCCAGATCTCTCTCTATACATGGTGCTCTTCTAGGAAGGATTTTGAAGACGGCTTTTGGCACCCAGCTTCCCCCTCAGCAGCAGGAGCTGTGATGGTGCTGCTCTAAGCTGGCTTAGCTGGAGGATGGACAACCAGGGAGAAAATTAAAACCACAAAGCCCAGCCAGTCTTCTCCATTTGTATCACACAGGTCCCTCCAATCCCCCCAGCCAGCAAGAATCCCTCCCTGCCTGCCTGCCCTGATTCCAGCACCTCCCAGAGAAGCAGCCCTGCCTCTGCTGCCAGCTGAGGAGGAGGAAGGGAGAAAATGCAGGGAAGGCGAGCACATCTGGAATCAATTGGGAAGGCTCTGAATGCCTCGGAAAGAACTGCAGAGCTGGCAGAAAGCAGAGCGAGGAGCTGTGCCTTCAGACGTGACTATGGAGCAAAGGTGGGGGACGAGACGTATGCAGCATACCGAAACAAAATCAGAGCTCCTCCTGAGGTTCCTTTTTTTTTTTTTTTCCCCTTCCTTTCATGCAGGCAGCTAAACCTCCCAGCCCTGTCACACTGTCGCTGCCACTGCCCCATCGTGGGGACGGCCACAATTCAGTGCCAAACAGACGGGCGCTGATGCACACAGCCCCAGCCAAGGCAAACGAGACTCATCCGTGACTCAAGTGCCAGGGCTCGATAACAAAGCAACAATATTATAATCAATCTGCTGTCGGGTTGTGGGGGGGAGGAAATCTGTGACTTGGCATATGCTCGAGAACAGAAATTTGACAGTTTAAAAACGCAGATTTCTTCCCACAATGACTTTCCATCCCAGTAATGTGTTCTCCTATCTTCTGTTACTTATTTGTTCCAAAATGAGTTTTCCATTTTCAAGGAAGCCTATGTTACGTATCCTGGAAAGCAGGGGATGCTGGAAAGGAATGGAAGGTCACAGAGAAGCAACACACCAAAGCAATAGCTTGGTAAAAGGCACGAGCAGAATCACTGGGCTATATTACTACCAAGTAGGAAATGGGTGCAATATTACTTCAGCATGTGGCCTTGGCCAGATGAAAAATAGGATATATGCTTCCACGTACACATTTCAAAAAGGGAATTAAAAAAGAACCTCAGATGAGAACAGAAAAAGGCCACAAAAGTGACCACGAGATTGGAGAAAAGAAAAAAAGAGACATGGCTATACACTGAAAAACTTGAAAACCTCGATCTACTTTTCTTATCATTAAAAAAAAACTGAGCGCCAACTGCTTATTTCGTGAAAGTATATTAATGGTTAGGCAAAAATACAATGCACTGGATACTAATAATATTTAATCTAATGAGCAAAGGCATCAAGAAAACCAATAGCCAGAAGCTGAGTCTGATAAATTCAGCTCTGGTAAAAGACACCATTTTATTTTGCTTACTGATTTCCTAAGTGGCAGTCATTAAGCCAGCCAGCGAGAAGGACTCAGCTCTCTCCCCGTGCCTCCATGCTGAAAGCATTCTGTGATTCAAAGCAGAGGTAGCAGGGTGAGACGTGACCGCCTAACACAGCACATGTGGCCAGGAGATGCTATCTAAGGGCAGATCTATAGGACAACATTCTGGAAAGCTGAGAAAAGCTGGAGGAAGTCAATGCACAAAGAAGAGCAGATTAGACCAAGCAGCAGACACATTTAGAAGTAAAATGATTTGGTCTTACTGGGAGGAACAAGCCACTGAGACGCACGGGTGCAGTTCTGCACACCAGCTGCTATGAGAAACCATCCAGCAGCCTCGGAAGAAGTGACTCTGCTTCCTTCCCCGGCTGCTGTGAGATCTAGCTATGCCACAGGCAGAAGTTAACCCGAACAATAGCCTTCTGTTCGGCCACAAACCGAGGCGTCTCGCCTTGTCTCAGCCTGAGAGGATACCCGGTGCGGGAGGAGGCTGCAGCGTATGGCGGGGCAGGCGGGCGAGGGACCATCCTTCCCGTGCAGCCCACGGTTACGCCACATTAGCTGCGGCTTGAGAACACACCTGAAAGCTGCTTTACCCCAGAATGACAGGTTCCACCGACATGTAATCTATGTTACTGCCACAACTTGCTTTGCTTATGCTTAACTTTTTGAGTGTCCCCATGTAAGCTAGCGTAATAGCTGTTTGTTTACACGCTACGAATGCCAGGTATCTCAGGAAGGACGTCCCCTTTGTTACTAAATCCTTACAAAGCCTCTTTCCCCCAGGCCTTCCAGCTAAGGTGTATTTACCAAATTCCTGCTGCAGCCAGCAACCAGCTCAGGCTTTGCAGGCCACCTGCACCATTCCAAGGTACCGGTGCTGCTGGCTGCAAACGCTGGCCTGGGGCTGGCAGTGCAGGTGCTGACTCCCCTCCAAGTGCCTGGCAGCAAGCTAATCATCCGTGTCACACACACCCCCTCCCTGGAAGTGTTCAAAGCCAGGCTGGATGGGGCTTTGGGCAACGTGGTCTAGCGGGAGGTATCCTTGCCCATAGCAGGGGGATTGGAACAAGATGATCTCTAAGGTCCCTTCCAACCTGAACCATTCTATGTCACCGCTGCAGCACTGCCTTGGTCATTAAACGCATGGTTCAGTTTAAGAGCAGAATGGTAACAAATATTCTCATTAAACTATTGCCTCTTACTGGCAGTCACACTTTTTAAGCGGCTGTACTTTACCGAAGCTAAATCGATAAACCTTAAACTGATGTAAGAGCTCATTTCAGCAGCACGCTCACCAGCACCTGCAGACCCATTAGCGTGTCACTACGTGAGCTCCCATGAAATCCAGCCCTCGGTGACTCCCAGTGACCTCCACCCCATGCAGCAGTGTGCAGATCCCTTCCCCAGCTCCATCTGGGTGCTCACACCTCCAGAAAGAGCAGAGCAGAGGCTACAAAGGACTAGAAGCCATCCTGTCAGCTGCCTCCCCACCTGCCCTCAGCACCAGGCTGCACAATGCCGCTCACCCCAGGATGCGGGCATGGAGAAAAGCATCAGCATCTGTTAGCCAGGAGCAGCACCCCGATGTACGAGCCAAGGAGCAGGCGCAAGTCTCTGGCAACACCAAGATGCACGCCCGGCTGCTCCTGTCAATCTGCAGTGGGGGAATGCCTGATTATTATTTTTTATATATATATATATTTATCATATTGCCGAGAGGAAATGCCAAGGACTGCTGCAGCCCCTGTCCCTCGAGGCTCTGCTGCTGCCATCCGGCTGCGCTGCCTGTGCAGCGATGAATATTTAAACAGGGCAATAAATATTTCAGAGCGCATTCATCCCGATGAGAAGTCTATTAGAATAAGAGAGAGGACACAAACACGCAGGGCCATGGCCGCTCCCTGCTCTGCCCCAACCACCTCCCCTTGCCTCCAGCTCTCAACAGGCACCCGAGAGCCTCAAATATTCATGAGCACAGCTCCAGTTACCATCCAAACACGTAAAATAACACGAAAAGGTAAAAAGGTGCTCTAGTTTCCAGCAAGGCGTGCTTTCAGCTCTTGTGGGACCGCTGGCTCCGGGGTGCGGCGATCACATGCTGAGAGGATTTGCTTTACGCCCTCACAGCAACGAGGCCCCATCACTGCACGCCTCAAAAGAGCATCAAAAACAAAACCTCCAAACCCAAAAGCTCAGAGCCTGGTGGAGCAAGGAAGTGTGAGAGCCCGTCTCTTTCTCCCGCAGCTCCTCTCCTTCATTTAAGTGGTGCAGTCACGCTGGTGTTCCTCGGTCGCTAGCAGCTCTGCTTGGCTCTCTGCAGGATGCTAACAGATGCACACAACTTTGCCATCATTGGCATGAAGAAAATTGGCCAGAAAACAGGTTTAGGGCATAACAGAAAACGCTTTCATTTAATCAGCTGTCATCTGCATGTCACTCATGGCAGGGGGGTTATTTTGACTATCACAGTGCTTAAAAGCTTGCTTTTTCTTCATTTAACCACACCTTTAAAGGAGCTGTTAAAAAAAGTTCAGGGGAAAAACACAAGTTTTACAGTAAATGTTGAAGGATATCAAAACCCCATATGAGGCACTTGTTCAGGATCATACTTACAGGGCCATAAAACATAGCCATGCTCAAAGCTGGACTCTCATGCCATCCTCCAGCGCTCACCTCCCCAGACTCAGTAGACATACAGCACTGGCTGGTCAGGCAGGGAAGCTTCAGAAAGCAGAGTTAAACCTGTTCTGCATGAGGGGAGGCCAAGAAGACACCCTCAAGAGGAGCAGCCAAAGGGTTCACCTATGTGAAAGGCACAAGCTGGGCTGCCATGGCCCATCGGCGACCTGCACCAGGCCCTCTCCTATCCAGGGACATGCCTCCATTAGGGCTTTGAAGGGATTAGTTAGGTCTTACCTACACACAGAAAAGGCTTTGATGGATACCAAGAATAAGCCTCCCACTATTTCATGTGTTTTTTTTTCCCCTTGACCAAGGCAGCACCCAACGACCACACAGCCTGTTCAGGACAGGCAGCTTCATATTCATGAAATTCTCTCTCATTCCCCTGCTCTCCGACAGGAATTGGCTCCAAAGCGAAGTATTGAGCCGTCAAATGGCAAAACCTCTCTGCAGACAGTATTTCAAGGAGCAGCCGGATCAATCGCTCGCTGCCTCCCTCCACCCCTTCCGGATGACAGCTCCTGGAAGACCAGCAGCAGCCCCCTTCCAGATGGGTCAGCAGCAGCAGCACCAAAAAGACGCTGTTTATATTAAAAATATAAAATAGCAATCGCAGCAGTGTAGTCCAGAGAGTGACAACAATCCTGCTGCTTTGCCAGCAGCGAGTGCCAGGATTTTACAGTCCTGCTCCCAACCACAGCTGTCCTTCGTATCACTGAGACTGAAGAAGGATCCAGTTAGATTCAACCTGGCCCTAAAAAAATCACCTTGTGCTTTTCTATCCCATTAATGGACCTCATGCACAGCGCAAGCAAAATATCCTGGAAGCTAAGCAATTACCTCACCAAGGAAATTAGAGCAGGAGCCACCATTTTGCAGCAGACGTGAAAATAATGAGCGCTCCTCTGCTGACAGCGCAGCTGCCGATTATTCCCATGATGGGCCGCGTACCCACCAGCACGCTGAGGTGGAAAAAAGGCATCTGATCCCAGGCAAGGGAGAAAAGATAAAGTTCATTAAAATACAAAAAGAAAAGTGTTAGGAAGGAAAACAACATTTAATCCCGTGGCTCCCAAGGACCTCTCATGACTCAGAAAATAAATGTAAACAGATGAAGAAGTTAATTTGGATCATATCAGCCCTAATGGCACGCAAATGGCAGAGCAGGCACCCTGGGGAGAGGGAGGGAGAGATTTGCCATAGATCAGGTTACTATCACTGACAGCTGACCTAAAACACCACAAGATTTCAACAGACTCTGCCAGCAATTTTCAAAGGTGCAACCGCCTCCTTTAACAGACGGGACGTGAAATGCATAATATTGTAACTGAGAGCAGGGAGGAAGGAGATCCCGGAACATGAGCGCCTAAGTGGTCAAGATGATAATCCTCTTTGCTTTAGAAGGAGCACAATTAGCTGAAAGTAAGAAATAAGCTGAAGTGAACCGTGCCTTTGAAGATGTAGAAGTTTTGAGCCAAAGCTGTGAGGACATAAGGAACCGGAATTGTTTCCCGTTGGTCTGAAAGCACTGCATGGAACAGGGACTGGCAGCTGCTTTGTCCTACAAACATGTCCCTTCAAAACAGAGTGACCAAACACACTCACGGCTTGGGAAGCCGCAGACCCAGCCTGCTGCATGGGCTCCACGCATTTTTTCCCCAGCTAGGCCAGCACGGCCCACAGGCATGCTTCATCACTGTCAACCTTCAGATACATCTTCAGTTTCTCCAGCACAAGGCCTCAGCACCTGGTTTTAACTTTATCTCGTTTGAGCTGCCCTGCTTTGCTGGAAGCAGCAGGGTAGGCAATGCTGAGATCTTCCAGGGCTAGCCAGGCGCTCAACAGATCACTGCTCCAATCCACATGGCTGTTCCGCAAGATCCTCTCCAACTTCATGTATCCGTGCTGGCAAAGCTCTCTGCAAATGGATCATCATATTATGCCTGCTACTACACCTGCAGTGAGAGCTGATGTGTTCTAAAGTGGCCAACAACAATGTCATTAGCAGCCTACACCAGGCAACGCAGTTTTTGCTACCTTATCTCCTTTGCTTTCCTAGATTTTCAAAACACACCAAAAGGCTTACAGGAAGGCTACTGCACATGAAAAATCTCCCTTAAACCCAGAAATTAAACAGCAATGTTTATTCAAGAGAGCAACACTCCAAAAATTGTTTAAGATGAACATGTGATGACAACCTCTCACTGTTACAGCTTCCCCTAGCATGTCTGGGACGTAAAGCTTTTCCAGAACCCTGGAATTCCCTACCACAGAGCAGGAGAACCACTCCCATACTACAGCTGTGGTCAATTTTGGGTGACTACAGAAGGAACGGTGCCAGCAAGTGCATTAGCTTTGTGCTCTGCTTCTTCTGGACTCCGTTGTCATCACCCAGCAGGAAGCGATGGACTCATCTCCAAGCGCTTCAGCAACACCACCACCGACACACCTGACCTCACACAGGTGCAGAACAGAGCCCACACATGACCTGCTTTCGTCCATTCTGAAGAAGGGACAGCAACCCCCGCCAGGAAGGTGGAACAGCTGCAGCTGAGGGTGACTCCTAATCCACTTCAGCTGCTCTGCTGCAGGAGGCCCAGCCCCACGCTCAGCTTCTGCAGTGCTTACCAGAGCAGCAGCACCCCTACCTAGAAGGCTGAATTTTATCTCCCTTTACGTTCCTCCACGATATTAAGAAATTCCTATTACTCAGCCCTAGCTGTCCTTCTTCCCCCTCCGTGTGACATATCAAGCAGCTCAGAGTTTCCTACTCAACCTCTCTGGTTTTCTGGACACTTCTGCTTAAGGCAGGGGACAGGCCACGCGGCTCCAAGCCGATGGAATGGGGATGGGCCTGGCACGAGCTGGAGCGCACAGCCTCTGGCACAGCTTTCTCCTTGCTGCTGTACCACATGCACTGGAACTCCCACAGCTCGTTGTCAGAACTAATTAAGAGTACCACTAACAGCAAAAAAAAAAAAAAAAAAATCCTGAGGAATCATGTTTGAACTGAAAGCCAAGAGAGACACATCACTACCTCTGTTACCTCCTCACAGAGGGGCTGATTTCAGGGGGGCCTTCACTGTGGCCGAAGTTGCCACCAGGCTGTCCAAAGCTACAGTTCAGAACTGACGAAAAAATATAGTTTGGAGATTCTATATCCAATTTAGCCTGTTTTTTTTTTTTTAGTTTCATCTCTCCCTTTCTGATAGAGCTTCAAGACATCAACAGCAACTCCCATCTTTTCAAAGCTCACGTTAACAGGTAAACTCATTCTCTCATCTCTTGCAGTATTTTAAGCAACAACAGCTTTGAAGACTTAAGAGTCCCTCCATTTCTTACGATGCAGGTTGACCACTGGCTTTGCATGATCTGTATTCTTTGTGCCACCAAGACAGACAGGTCCTCCAACTACAGCCTGTATCGTACCAGTGCTGGCACGGACAGCCTTGAGGGCAGCAATCCAGCTGAGAACTAACCCTACCACAACCAAAGTAAATGAATCGAGGGGTCCAGGAGCAGCACCGTCACATGGCTGTAGGCTGCAGGGAGCATGGACACAGCCACTTTCAGTCAAGTTGAAGCCTGAGCTGATCATGAAATGGCATTTTTTGGAATTCCCAGAGACGGCACCAATGGCAGACACAGCACCAAGCACACATTACTCTTCAAATGCCTCTTTATCAGTCGCTTTTACTACATGCTTATTCAGAGCCTGGTCCTGTAAGGACACCTGGAGCGGAAAAGCATACCAGGTTCCCACCACAGCCTCCAGCGTTCCCCGTTCTCTCCACACCATGTCCTTGAACACAGACCAGCTCCATCACACAGGTCTAAGCTGATCCAACCCCACCACTGAAACACAACCCTCACAACCAAGCGTATGTAAGATGGGTTCCAACGAGTACTTTTCCTCCTTTTTGCACTGCTTTAAGACAGAGAAGAGCTTCATCTTAAGTGAAGTGGGGGACAGATCAGAACGGTTTTGCATACCAATAACGGTACCCAAACTTAACACTTTCATCATGCACACCAAGAAAACCAAGGGAAAAATGTGAGAGCAAACTAATGCGTTCTAAACATCTGAATACCAAGCAAAGCTCATGTACCACAATGCTTTGTAGTCCAACCAACAGTCAGCAAACAGACTAATTCACTAATTTCACCACATTGCCATGCTCTCTCCCCTCTGACTCCTGATTCATGCTGGAAGGATCCTTTGCAGGATAACACACATCTAAGATTCTTCCTATTGAAATTCTGAAGTCCTTTCCCCCCGCTGCCTTATTTATCTAAAATTACACTCTACAAAGCTGGAAGGGACACAAGTTGGAAAACAAAAGCCTTTCTTTCTCCTGCTCCCTAATATTCTTGAGTCCTTTGCATAATCATTGAGTTTTGATAACCTCCTTTTATATGCCACGCTGAACAATAGCAAAAATAAGAAAAGCTACAAAGAACAACAAATCAAATTAAGGGTTTTGCTATTCATTGAGGGTACATGAGACAAAGGAGGACTAGCTCTATCCAAGAAATCAGACCTCCTCTCCAAGGCATTTTTAAATTGGTCTCTAAGTAATTTGAAGCAGATTTTGCTGTTAGGACTGGAGGGAGAATGCAGGCTTCCTATAAGGGGCCTCAGTAAGACCGGATCGGTGAACGATGGTCTCTGCACTGTATAGGTCAAACTCTGATTATCTAAATCTTGGTTAATCAAAAGCAGTTATGCGAAAGTCAAATATGCCCTCCAAGTCAGATAGCTCGGTGAGACCAGGCCTTACAAAGCACACAGAAATCCTGAACTCCCCAAGACCGCAACTGCAGACGATGAATTTTAAGCAGGATAACCCCGAGGACAGTTCAGAGGGTTTTAGCAGTACTCAAGCCTCCCAGCCCGAGGGCAGTCTTCAGAGGCAGCCAGAAGATCACCTTTGCAATTAGCTGGACATTTTTGGTGTCTCCTTGCACCCTCAGATTACAGGCTACTTAGACTGCAGTTCCACTCAGGCATTTAGGGGCTGACTACTCAGGGAGGAAGTCTCCATTACAGGCAGGGCTGGTAGTGCCACCTATTATTAAGGCTGCTGATACTTCCCACTACAGGACCCTGCTCTCAGTTGTCTACAGTTCTGAAAAAGCATCCAAACCCTTATTGGTGCTATCTGCATTTTGGGCTCAGTAGCATTTGTCGTTGCTCATTTCAGCCACACCAATCCAAACTAAGAGAGAAGTAGGGGGAATATTTTGCCTTAAGATCCAAAAAAATAAAATAATACAAGCTTTGGAAAGCCTAGGAGGACTTCATATTTAACAGAAGAATCATCATTTCAGGGGCCTATTTTTAGCAACAATACTGAAAAGCTATCAAAATCTGACTAATGCTATAACAAAACCGGAGAACTACAGTGCTCACGTCTTACATTTTATTAACTAAGTCTGCTAGCAAAGTTACATGTGACGGTCCAAAAAAGGCTAAAACAATAAAAAAAAATCCAGTATGCACAATCTGTAGCAAAGAAGAACAAATCTGATCTTCGCACTTAACATGGAAAGAAGAAATGGGAACAAAAAGTTTGACATTAAACATTAGGAAAGACTTAGTAATGCACAGAAAACAAAGGACTTGGACTGTCGGGGCAGGCAGTGGCACCACGAATGTTTTAAGGCTGGCTGCTCAAGCCCTCCACAAGAAATGGTTTATATTCCATCCATTGGATCAGGAAATAGAGACGCTCTTGAGGGCTGCTGGCAGTGCCACTCACGTCCCGTTTTCTGTGATTTCATGCTCTAGTTCAGGCCTCATCCACAGCATCACAGGAGTCACGGGCCATGCCAGATGTCAGGAGGATGACCCATCTCCTGTACTTTCAGCTGTCCCCTTTGTAGGGGTCAAGTAGCATGGTGCAGCAGTTACCCACCCCAAACACAAGTAAATTAAATAACCAAACAAAAAAAAAAAAGATCTATAGATGTAGAAGATGGGACAAGCTACTGATTGGAGTTCACGAGGAAGGAGTGAGAAGATCCATCTCACCTCAGCCACCTGTGCCAGGGCCACGCAAGGATGGAAGAGAAGGCAAAACGGTGCCTATTAGCGTACACTCAAAGCCTGAAACTGAACCTAACGTTGCAAAAAGTCACCATTCCTCTGCTGTCAGCAGATCCGTAAAACCAACTGGCAAACACGCATGGAGCTGGTCCGAGCAGAAAATGACAGCTAATTACACATTCAGTGCGAGCGGCAGAGGTCTGCGGGATGCATCTGGGATGGCCAACCCTGCTACTGACACTTGCAGAGGTCATCGTGGTGCCACATGGACTGGGGCTGGTGGGGATGGGAGGAGGGCTGTCTGGTTTTTTCTTTCCTTTTTTTTTTTTTTTTGGAAAAAAATAGCAGGCAATCATGTGATTAAAGACCATCATAAACAGACACAGAAATACAGAGAACAAAGGTTTCCTTCCCAACTTAACATATGGAAATACCCCAGAATTGAAGCGCCTTCTCATTACCATCTTGATACTCTCAATTCAGTTCATGAATAACGTTGCTGAATCGTATCAACGGACAGTTTTGCAGAGCAATATAAATAAATCCATCAGATATTTCAAACAAATCGCACTGTTGAACAGACCAGCATTTGTCCTGTTTTCTATATGCAAAGCGCACTTTTTTTTTTTGAAAAAGCTTTCACTTGATCATTAACTGCTGTAGCTTCTGGGAACCCCACAAAAGCAGCCTATCCTCCTCCAGTCTCCACTGGTCATAGCACGACGACCTCGAGCAGCCCTGCAAAAACCATCCTGCACGGCACAGGGTCATAAATAACTCCGCAGGAGCGAACCAAAACGCCTCTAGAAGGAACTTCAGCATCTCAGATTCCAGGGGACGTGTCAGACAGGAAGAGTACCTGACTACAACCTTACAGGTAACATTCGAGACCACACTGAGGCAAAACAACCACCTCCTCAGGAGCATTTAGAGGAATGCCCTTTAGTGAATGCTGTGACTTTGCAGCTAGGAGGGAAATAGGTCAAGTATTTTACCTGAAGTGGTTACTAAGCCCAGAAACAAGTTGTTTCTTTCTTTATTTCTAAATAGTAAATATGTATTGTAATTATGCGTGTGTATATATACGTCTCCATCCCCCCCCCCAACCCTCTTCGCAGTAGTATGAGACACAATTTGATAGTAAAAGGCTGGTCAATACTAATTGAATGCAATGGAGCCATCATAAATGAATAACTTGCAGGGAAAGCCATTACCCTCCTTCTCAGCCTCCAGCTGAGGACATTTTGGGGCAGCTCGCTACAACCCTGTGCACTAACCTAGGTGTCTCACACGTTATTAGTTATAAGACAGCGGCAAAACAGCATTTCACATTTACGTGGCCTCTCCATCCGACAGCGTGTACTGCGTCAAACTCAGAGGTCTTTTCCAACCCCAATGGTTCTGTGGAACCCAGGCACCCTCCTGTCTCAGCCCCCAGGTACCTGGCATCAGTTACCCAGCCACCTGGGGAAGAAATGCGCTGGGGAGCAGCGCGGTTCTTTCTAGGACAGGGGCTTAAGGAAATGGCACTGCTGTATCAGGTTCCCTTTTGCATTGCCACGCTGCCCAGGCAATGCTAAATGCAACGTCTGCCATCCCAAGGCCGCCCCGCGAGTTTGCCTCTACTCCAGCGCATCCAAAAGTGCTCCAGAAAGGTGATAAAGAGAGAAGGGCATTAAAAAAGAAATAGAAAAAAAAGACACTCATTGGCCTCTGACAGGCCCCATTGATTTTTAAGCCCTTAAGAATAAGCCCTTCTCAACCAACAGTTAAATCCCTAAGCATCCCAACAGTTACAGACACAATCCATAGGCCCACATCAAACAAACAAGTCCTTACATCAGGGCAAGCGAGCTGCAGATCCATCCTTCAATCCCCGGGGGAGATTCTCCTGGGAAAGGGCCTGGCCAGGACTCCTCTCACACAAACCTCTGCTGCTGACATGGTGCCCGCAGCGCTAAACCGAAGTCCTACGACAAACAGCAGAAGGGAGGCAAGAACTAGGGGGGGGTAACACAGAGGCACAAAGTCAGGTAACGCATAAACAAGCACCAAATCGGAACGGCAACGAAAGGAAAAGCGCACGAGGCCGTGGAGGGAGGAAAGAGCGACCGCCTTCAGACAGCTCATGCAGGGGGACACCAAACCAAGGAGCAAACAGCACGGGCACCTGGCCAGGGGAGAGGGAGCTGCGTCCTCCAAGCAAGGAAAGGGGATGGGGAATAGCAGTGGCTCCTGAGGGAATCCCTCAATGCACAGAAAAAGCCTTTTTGTTTTTTTCCTGCCCTTTTCTTTTTTTGGAGGTGGGGGGATGCTGGAGCATCCTGGAGGGGAAGAAACCCTCTGGCAGGCACACGGGGACAGGAGCGGGGCTGTCCTGGGACACAGGCTCCTCCTCGCAGAGGGTTCAAACAAAGGAGGATGCTCTCCTCTAACAGGAGGTGCTGCACATTTTTAGCTGGCAGGAGGTGGCTGTGTGACAGGGCTTCCCTCTCCTGTCCCCAAATACAGCCCCTGCCCAAGCCCGGCAGACAAAGATCCACCGCTGTCACAGGGAGGCAGGGAGAGATAGGGGAAGGGAATGAGGCAGAGGAAAGAAAAGCAGACAGAGAGGCCTTTAATGAGTCAGCCGCTGCTCTGATTTAAATAAGATCTCCATTTAAGGAGCTCTGCTTTTGTTTTATTTATTTATTTTTAATCATCGACTGAGTGAGCAACTTTTGGCTGCGCAAGGTTGTCTCCCAGCTGCACGCGGGGTCCGGGAGGGAAAGGGTTATGGAAGGGGGAAGGGGAAGGGAAGAGAAGAGAACCTCTGGAAAAAATGAGGCTGCTTGCTGGTTCGTTTTAACAAGGACATAAATTAGTCTCGAAGCCACAAACGCCATCACCTCCCCGAGCCCCGGGCAGAGCACAGCGAGCGGAACACGTGCCAAGATAAACGGCGCGGGCTGGAGCCGCCGAGGGGTGCTGGGGGGCGGGAGGGGGCACGCCGGCGGGCAGGGAGCCCCGCACGGGGCCGCAAAATGGAGCCCGGTGATCCCACAACCGCATGAAAGGGGACCTTCAGATGTTCCTGCCGACACCCACATCAAAAGGCAGCCACTCGAGGCAGAGAAAGGGGGAAAGCGGGGTGCTGCGGGCTGAAAATAGCAGCTCTCCCTGCTCTGGCTTTAATTATGGCGAGCAGCCCTTCCTCCTCCTCTTCCCATCTTGGAAGAAGGCCCGCGAGCAGGCAGCAGCCCAGGTGAAAGGCTCCATGGAGGCAGCGGGGAGGGGAGCAGACAATGGCGGGGGGATTCACTACAAAGGCACAGGGCCCTGGGTACTGCCACATGGGCTGCGGGGCTCCGCAGGGAGGGAGCGGCTCCCTTGGAGCTCCCGGAGATGCTCGACACCTTCCCCCTCTCCCAGCCTTGATGGGAAACAGATTCGGAGGAAAACGCCAGCAAGGCACTGGGCTGTCCAAGAAAGGGAGGGCTTTGTGCTCCGCGCGAGCCAGCAGCCTCGCCATGCACCGCGCCGAGAAAAAGCCTTTAAACGTGTCACTGCCGTCCACCCAAGAGTTTCCCTTTTATCTGCAATTAGCACATGCTGTACCGGGCCCCGTTTAACACTCATTTCCACTGATTTAGGATTAAGGGGGATCAGAGCAGGGTACTTTCTGTTAATGAAGCTGAGCTCTTGCTCTCATTAGCAACGTTGGTTTCCTATTTTTAAAGCGTTTCTCACCCCCC
>WBMW01002985.1:996154-1078012 GCA_013396635.1 Penelope pileata | reverse complement strand
CCCCGGCCCCGCGGCGCGGCGCGGCCCGGGCTGAGCCCCGCGGGGCGCGGAGCCGTCAGCCCCGCACAAAGGGGTACGCGGCCCGGTTGCTGAACCGGAAGCAGTAGCGGGGCCGGGAGCCGCGTTTCTTCGGTGAGCAAAACTGGAGGGCGCTGGGCTCCTTCGCAGCTCGCTTCTTGCCACCCCCTGCTGATGCTCAGCGAGCATTCGGCCCTTACACCTAGACACCTGAGCTGCTCGCGGCTGGCGGCGTTCCCTCCCCAGGGAGCCCGGGAAAGGGCAGCACTGGCTCCTCCACTGTGCAAAGCCCAAGGCAGCCGCTGCCTGGTTGGGATGCTGGGACGCAAGGAGCCCCAGCGGGCAGGAGGGAGCCAGGCCCCACAGAGCCCCACTGGCTCACAGCCCACGTTCTCCCAAGTTATTTCATCCTCTCTACTAACTCTCCTGTCAAGACACTACAGGTTTGCAGGCAGCAATACTGAAACTATTGGATTATTTGTTCTCTCCTATTACAAACATGAGATTCCGGAGCACAATTCTGGGTCAAGTGTAAAATCCATTTCAAAGCAGCAAAAAACACGGTGACCTCCTTCTACCTTTTTGCCATGGCAAAGCACCAGGTTTTAGCGACGTACGTGCATCTCATTCACCAGACCTCTGCCAATCACTCAGCATCATCTCCACCAATTTAAACTTAACTTCTGTGATCACCCTGTTTCTGCTGTGCCATAGGGTGGCAGTTTCTTATCACAGACTGAAGGAGACAGTATCACCCTTTACGACAGAGAACTGGCATGCTGCATTCATCCCATCGCTTCTCACCGAGATGGCATCATTTTCTAACCCGTTCTGGCCTCCACCTTAGGAACCCCCAGAAGTATCAGCCACCAAAGAGTCCTCTAGGGAAAAGGAGGTGAGTCCCTACCCTGTGCTGCCACAACTGCTCTGCACATGTGTACCACAAGAGTGGGGATTCCCATTGGTCTCAGCCTCCCTCATCTGCACCGTAGGCCAACAAGCATCTCCTCCTCCTTCCTTGGAACATCTCAACCTTTGCTCCTGGTTAGCAAAAGAAAACTCCCAGTTTCTAATGGCTGTGCTCAGGCAGCAAGAAACACAGGGCCGCAGGAGCTCTGATTGCCCCGAACTCATCTGAAATGAACATCTGATAGAGTTTCAAAAGCTTCCAGAATACCACGGAGAACAAGATGAGACTTGATAACGCTTGAGGTCTTTGTTGTCTTGGGCTCCAATGGAACCAACACAGCACTAACTGATAATGAACAAAGCTGATAAAATTGTCTGATCTGTGCCACTCACTTTTACCCGAGAACTGGGGTTCAGGCACTGTCTGATGGTCAGGTGCAGTAAGCGTGGTGGGCCCCCACTGAGCTTCCCCTCTGCACCCATCATGGAACCACCATCGTTTGCCACCCTCTGTCAAGGGGAGCCAAGGACCCCAACTGCAGAACAGACTGCTGGAAGCAACAGGGACGCACCAGCAGAGCTGAGCGCTGGAAGCCCAAAGAACATCCATGAGATCATCCCTTCCTACTTGCTGCATTTATTCAAAAAGTGACATATTCAGAACAGGTCCAGCTGCCAACACTTACGGGTTCTCATGGGGTTTTGCGCATCACAGGCACACATGCACTGGAACTTCACTCCTGTGCTGTGGAAGTGGCATTATAAAATAACTCGGGGCAGATTTAACCAGTCTGCCTCTGCAGTGCCAGGCACATCCTTACCCACACAATCACAAGGGTTGGAAGGGACCTCTGGAGACATCCAGTCCCACCTCCCTGCTAAAGCAGGTTCCCTACAGCAGGTTGCACAGGAGAGCATCCAGGTGGGTCTTGGTTATCTCCAGAGAAGGAGACTCCACAGCCTCTCGGGGCATCCTGTTCCACAGCTCTGTCACCCTCACAGCAAAAAAGTTCTTACGCATGTTCGTACAGAACTTCCTGAGTTTCAGCCTGTGCCCACTGCTCAACTGGCCTCATCCACTTGACTCCCACTCATTGGATATTTATAAGCATTGATAAGATCCTCCCTCAGTCTTCTCCAGGCTGAACAGCCCCAGATCTCTCAACCTGTCCTCATAAGCCATAAGGGTCCCAGCCAGGCGAAGCTCATTGCTCACACCCGAGCACTTCAGCACCACTCTCGTATTCCCTTCTGTGCTCACCCGACGTACACGATGGCGTTTGCTAGTTCCCATCGCTCACACCCTACCAGGAAATGAGCTGGAGGCGGCTGTGCAAGCCGCAGGAGACGGGGCGAGGACGCTGGTGAAAGCACAATCAAGGAACTAACCTTCACCTGGGCTATGCGGTCTACACGTACACTTCCAAACACTTGGGTTAGTTCAGTGCTCACAGGGCTCGTAGAAATGAAGGGAGAAGAGAAACGCTCCACTTTCAGCAAGTTTCAGGATTGTTTTCCTTTTTCTTTTGCTGTGCCTCTAATTCCCCCGTGCCGCTAGGGCGGAAAGAAAGCGCAGCCTTCGATTTTAACATCCCATTACCTGCATTTCTGTGCTGGCTCAAGTTTAGATGGAGCAGAGCTGCCAGCTGGATCAAGGCCAGAGGGAGAAAAAAAGGTTCAAGTGCAAAGAACCAATTTATCAGGAACAAATCTTAACAACCAAAAGACACACTTCTGGTGGTGGAGCCTATTCATGCAAGTAACAAAAACCCCGGTACAAGGTAACCTAACAAAATACTCTTTTGCAGCTATCTCAACTATCTCAGGGTAGATAATCTCCAAGTGTTAGTCTACCTTTCATGTTTTCTGTATGAATTTGGTGCCTCTGAGGATGAGGAATGCTGACACTGAATAGCCAAGAGCTGCGCAGAGAACATCATCTTTCACTTGGCTCCAAAAGCATTCGAGCCTGACCCACGGTCCCTGGCTCCTCCAAGACTCCACGGGACAGGCCAGGAACGCTCACGTGTGCTCCAAATATAGCCCCCTCCCCAGCAAGGCTCGAGCAAAGCGCTGCACCCATTCCCGTCACCCTACAGATCCTCGCTGGGTCTCCGAGAGCAGGAATGTGACGAACAAGACTTTGCTCGAGGTTTTGTTGTTGGTTTCAGGGGAAGGAGGAGGAAAGCGGGCGAGGATCCACTCCCGGTGGCTTGCCAGCCCTGAGGGATGGGCTGCAGTCACACTCACAAGTCACATGCCCCGGACAAAGCAGCAAGGCACTCGACAACAGAGCAGTTGGCAGAGCGTGGCGTTGCTGTCAAGTCACCCCCCCTAAAAAAAATTAAAAAAAAAAAGCCAAAAATGCAAAACAAAGCGCACGGGTCTTAAAACACCACAGTCCAGGGAGTTAAAAGTGGCAAACGGGAGCACTGGCATGCAGGGAGGCTCACGGCAGAGCCTCTGGGGAGCTGAGGCCTGGCACGCGCCGAGCGCGGAAGCAGCGCCCTACGCAACCTGCGCGCAGGCTCCGGCGTGCCCCAGGAGCAAGCACCGCGCCTCCGTACGGCCGCGCTCTCCTTTCGCTTACCTGGACAACTGGGTATTGATAATCCATACAATACACACCATACATAGCCAAAGATCCTCCAGGTGAAGGCCAAGAGGACGCAGGACCGGAGGCTTCAGACGCGAGCCTCCGTCTCTCAGCCTGGTGGGAAGGACTCTGGCAGCCCTGCGCAGTGCTTGGCTCAGGCCTCTGGGGCCACTCAGGTTGACACTGGCTCAGCTGAAAATAAAAAGGCGCTGCCTGGCTCGGCTCGGCTTGGCCCCTCTCTTCTGGGATCCAGCGAGGCAGCGCTCAACCATACGCAGCGGAGGCTCCTAAAATTAGAAATCCCGTACGGAGAACGGCCCTGGAAGCCCGGACCGCGCGGCGTCCTGCAGCGCCCGGGCAGCGAGCGGCACGGCTGCCGGGGAGCGGGGAAGGCAGGATCCTCGCCGCAGCCGCCGGGGATGGAAGGAAGCAAACAGCATTTCGGATCTGAAGAGAGCATATGTTCTGGGCTCTAGGTGCGTCAGAGGGAACGCTCCCAATCCAGGACAGCGAAAAACATATGGGACCGCTCCTCCCCCACCCCCGAACCCTCCTTGCCGCCCCAGGCAGGGACAGGTGCTGGGATTAGTGTGGCAGAACCCTTTGGTGCTGCAGAGGGGGGCTGAGGAGAGCGGCCGCCTCGGTGCCTCGCGCCAAGGGATCTCTTTCGGGCTGGGTATCGGCTGACGCCTCGCCCTCGCTCTGCACCAGGCCGGGCAGCTGCCGGGGGGAGTGGGGCGAGGGGACCACCAGGCTGGTGGGTCACCCGCTGTCAGCTGTCCCACTCCCCCCAGGGAATCAGTGCTGCCCTGGGGCCAGTGGGGCAGAGCCAGTTGTTGTGCCCGTTTTTGGAAGCGTCCCCCTCCCCAGCACCTTTCCCAAAGGCGCAGGCGCGTTCCCGGGGGGGAATAACTGACGGGGACAGATGCTGGGCTGCTCTGACAAAGGCCGGCGGGTTCACCCGGCCCGGCCCCGCGTGCCAGACGTGTTACCGAAACCCAAGAGCCCACCGGTGATTCTTAGAAGACACAACACGGCTGGGGGGTGAGCGCCCACAGCAAAGCGCATGAGCTGCTGTATGCCGCTGCACCGAGCCGCTCGGGCCAGGCCGGTCCCCACATGGTTGTCAGCCCGAACCTACAGATAGTCCCAGCTGTCCTCCGAACGGGTGAAGCTCTCTCCCTCTGGGGCTTCGAAGTGAGGAACGCTACAGCGATCAAAATGAAGGAAAGCTCCGCAAATCCCCCCTACTCTTTCCGATGTACGTGGTGGGGTGGTTTGTTGTTTTGGGTTTTCTGGTTTGGGAACAGGGTGCCTAACCCACAGCCCCTGACCTCTCCTCCAGCAGGGCAGCTCCTGGCTCGTCCTCTGCCCCCGCTGCCCTTTCCTGCCGAGATCTCTCGCGGAAGGACAGCTACGAGCTGGATGAGCAGCAACGGCAGCTGCCGCCCACTCTCACCACCTTCCCTAGGGCCACTTCTGCCTTACTAAAGGAGCCTGGCCAATTTGGGGAGTATAAAGCGTGCCATTTTCTGCTTCTTAACAAAACAACGTTTCTATAGCCATTGTTTCCGTGTGAAGATTTGCACAGGCAACAGAGAAATTAATCGTCCTTAAATGGGAAAGCAGCTACGCCTCTAAACCTCTTTGCTGCAGAAAAAGGATGACTCCCCAAATCAATTTCCACCTTCTGCCTTTGCCCAGTTGACCTGACCTCAGCCTCAGACCAACTTTCTGGAGCTCACCTCCAGACTGCTTGGCTTCCCCTCGTCTCCATCCCCGCAAGCCCCGCTGGATCTGGTTTCCTCGGATCAGCCAATGCTCTTCCTCTTTCCCCTTTCTGTAAGTACATGTTCAATAGGTGTCTGCCCTTCATTCTTTTGCATAGCTCATTATTATGCATCCAGGCAATTTAGTATCTTCAATAACATCTGTTTATGAAAAGGCATTAATTTACAAAAACCTGAAGTCTTTTTTCCACATCTTGTTTTTGCTACTCCATATCACTGCCCCAGGTTTTCAAACCAAATCCCTAACTAAGTTAAAAACCTCACATTTATTTCACAATCCAATTTTCGTTATTTTCAACCGGGCCTCAAGGGAACGAACCGTTTCCAAATCCTAGTGCAGATATCCTACTATCTATAAATAACTGTCAAACGGGCACAACAAAACAAGGAGGGGGGAGCAGGGAGTATCACCCAGCCTCTTGGTTGCTTTAGCTACAGCAGATACATACAGATAGAGCTGCAGCGCTTTACACTTTTTGATGCAGATTGAAGTTCTTTGCCTTAACCAACACCAGGATACCTGGGTGACACTGCGGTAACCAAGCATCATACCTCCTGCCTCCCCTAGAAAACTGAATTACACAAACTAGTTTTAAACTTGCGTGTGTCAGGATGGAAAACAGCAGGGCTGAAGATACTTTACTGACCAGGAACGAACTACTGAATTTTCTGCAGTGGAACAGGGCTGTCCATAATGGCTGCTCTACTACTGCACGTTGACTCGCAGCAAGTATTAGGCAAATCTAAGAAGGCTGCACTCCGTAATTTTATTTAGAGATAAATGCCCAACTCCATTACCATATAACTTGCTATGCACAAGTATTTCCAGTAACACAAGTTAGGGAACTGTTGTAAAACCATAGCCTTGAACCTGCAAACGCTTACACATACGAAAAATTCTAAAATTACAGCAATATTCAGACTGGAAGAGACCTTCTGACACAAAGCGTCAGATCAACTGCTATCGTACAACAAAACCTAATCTCTTCCTCAGTTTCATCTTAGAACCAGATTCTGCAGCCACACTCCCCTGGCCGACAGCCTGCTCTAGAACATTGCATGCCAGCAGCTGGGGGCTGTGCTCAGGCTTAAAGTTATTCCTGAGCCATCTCTGCTTGTTCTTTGTCCTTTGTTCTTCTGCCAGTACTGTCCTCTGGCTCAAACATTTTTTCCCCTTCCCTTACAATTAACCTCTCTGATGTATCCCCTCTGTACCCATCTAAACAAGCAGCTGTTCCAGCCTTTTCTCATGACAGGCTTTCTATTCCCCAATCTCTAGAAGCCCTTTCTTCCACCTGAGCTAGCCTGCGTTCATCTTTTCTCTTCTTTTTTAAACAAAAAAGGACACTAGCCAGATCAAGATGGTTAGCACCTAATCCATTTCACCATTCCAGCACTAAGCTGCACCTTCTCTAGCATCCTTAGCACTGTCCTCTGTGGCACCACATCAGATGCTGTAGGATCTGTGCTATAGTAAGACAGGTCAACCCGTTAGGAAAACCGAAATTGTTATTTTAAAGACAGGTTGATCTGGCACAACATGTTCTGATGAATTTGTGTTGTATTTTATCCCATTTTTCACTGGTGTCTCAGCCTTTAATTACTATTTTCATCTCAGATTTTGCATACAACTGAGGCTGGACCTACAGGTCTGTACTTACTCAGGTCATTCCCCATCAAGAGGGCTGTGACGCTTCCTGTTCTCCAAGCAAACAATACCACTCCTGATTTAATAGCTTTATTAAAACTTGCATTAGATCTGCAGCTTCATGAGGTGGTTCTTTCACTTTCAGAAACAGACGCCATCATTCCTCAGGCAACCCTGCTCCTCAGCCTAGCCTGCTCTCATAGAATACAATCACAGAATCATAAAGGTTGGCGAAGACCTCTAAGATCACCCAGCCCAACCACCAACCCACCCCCACCATGCCCACTGACCCGTGTCCCTCAGTGCCACATCCACACAGTTCTTGGACACCTCCAGGGACGGTGACTCCACCACCTCCCTGCGCAGCCTGTGCCAGTGCAGCACCACTCTCTCTGAGAAGAAATTTCTCCTAACATCCAACCTGAACCTCCCCTGGCACAACTTAAGGCCATTCCCTCTCATCCTAGCTCCGTTACCTGGGAGCAGAGGCCGACCCCACCGCCCCACAGCCTCCTTTCAGGCAGCTGCAGAGAGCAATAAGGTCTCCCCTGGGCCTCCTCTTCTCCAGACTGAGCAACCCCAGTTCCCTCAGCCGCTCCCCATAAGACCTCACTAGGGTCTTTGACATGTCTCTTACAACGCAAAAATATTTGTTCAGTTCTGTCATCACAACAGCGATATCTTCCTTAACTATCCTATTTCCAACACTGCGTGGCCCCACATTCTTCCTTCCCTCTAGTTGTATTTTCAGAAACTGTCATCCATTTTCTTACTAACACTTGCAAGGTTTAACTCAGCCAGATTTTTGCCGGTTCCCCCTTTATCCCCACATTTCTTCACCTTAAAGGCACAGCAGTCTCTGCTGGTTCTTTATTCCATCCCTTGTAAACTCTCTTTTCGCACCTAATATCCTTTATAAGATCATTATGCCTCCACTTAGGTTGTAGTTTTTCCATACAAGCTTTTTTCCCCTTCACTTGTACCATCAGGAATCTGCATCCAAAGTACCTCTGACCAAAATAAAATAAAATAAAATAAAATCCCCACCACCACACACTCAAGTGTCTCAGTTTTCAATCCAGTTCACTGACTTCATTGAAGATGTTCCTTCATGTATCAAAGTTTGCAACCTCATCACCCAGCCCAGAGCCGGGGACACGGAGGCTTCTGAACAGCTTGTTTTCCTGCAGTAGCCGCATCGGCTGTGATACATCCACTGTCTCAACAACAGATGATGCTAAGGTGAAGAAATCTTTCAACCCTATTATTATTTGTTCTCCAAGCGGTAGCTGAGAAATTAAAGTTTCTCGTACTAATATTTATCTCTGCAATGGTACTGGGAATAATACCATTTCAGAGGCTCAAGTCTGCATCCGAATCCAATCCTATGAGAGATTTCAGCAGACTCACAGTGCTCCCCCTGGGACCTCTTTTACCATTCTTCCCCACAGCAATTTTGACCAGAAATAGATCCTGCGTTATCAGTATTACTCTTTTTTCTTCTTTACAGTCTACTGCATACAATACAGCCTATCACCTTTTACATCTACCCTATCTGAACCATACATAATCTCAAATACATGTTAAAGTCATGATTACTATTTGTGCAGATTGATATTATCCCTACAATATCCAGTTTCACGTTCTGCACCAGTAGCTCTGGTTCCTCTACTTGCTATTTCTAATGCCAGAAGCCTGGAAAAAAAAAAAAAAAAACCCTGGTAGGTTTGCATACTTACCAATCATACAGCTCACAGCTCCCTCTACTAACAGCATCACCCATCTAGTTACTGCTGAATTTTATTATCCTTTCTGTAACATTGGATTTTATTATTTTCCACCTCCTACCGACCCATCACTTTGCCTACAGACACTGTTTTACATGCCACCGTAGCAGCGTTTACCTAATTTTCCTCTTTCTGTGTACTGAGCAAGGCACGGAGATTACACAAGTTTTTCCCAACGTTCTCGAAACCTAGGATTTTATTTCACACGCACAGCTCTCTTTGATGTCTGCAGACTGAGGAGCGTTTTTGGAAAACGCAAGACCACAGCCCTGGGCTTTGCTGTGCCTGCTCTCCTCGGGCTGCGCAGAGCCAGCACAGTCACAATTCCAAGTACAGTTACACGGACATAGGCTAACTATAGCCTCCCCACACTTGAAGCGCATTCACACCAGCTGCAGACATTTTCCATGGACATATTTCTTAAAAATTGCTAAAAAACGTAGTACTGTGGGGTTACAGCCATGCAGCATGGCGTCTGAGACGTTTCCATGCTGCACAGTTGTTACACCACGCTGATCTTTACTAAGGAAATTACGCCAACAGTTTCATTTTATAAACTGAATTTATAAAATCTTTAGTATAATTCTCTGTTCTCCAGACAAATTAATCCAAGCCTTATCTAGTTACTCCCACTAAAGAGCTCTTACCTCCGCTGATTCTAACTCTTCATCGCTAGAAGCCTGGCTGATGCTCTTCCTCTCACCCACCAAAAATGGCATCTTTAACAATTAGCCAATCACTACATCTGCTAAACTGGGTCATCAGGGATCTGATGAGCAGCTTACAATATGTCTCTGCTTTTTAAAGACTGATGTAAATGTAGGAAAGATGCCAGCAAGCAAGGATGCATTTTCTGGCTGGGTATGTACTGATTTCCATAGCAGCTAAATAGATCAGGCGGCTCAGCCAGCTCGTACCGGTGTTAGACAAACAGCACACGGTACCAGGATTACATCTTTAAAGCTGCAAGAGATTCTCATTTTGCACCAAAGCAAGTCCCACAGCCTGGGCACAAAGGTGGCTTTTGCTCACTCCAGGCGAGAATTGCACTGGAAAGCCATCACTCTCACGCAGGGCTACATTCTCTCGTCTTTTGGTTTGGTGTGAATAGGTATAACTTCTTTTTCCAGGAACTGCATGATGTTTTTTTTCTTCCAAATTTTGAGCCTGGAAACAACTAGAACAAAGAGCTGGTGATGGATCAGCTATTCAGGAGGGTAAACAACTCAGCACCAAGCCACCGTGGGTTTTTGCCAGTGAAACACGTTAAGCATGCTAATGCTGAAGATCAGGAACCAGATGCATTAAGCAGAAATGGAACCAGCAGGTCGGGGGGATGAGGAGCAGCAGCAGAGGCAAACAGGAGCGTGTTGGATTAGCGTAATAAGGACATCACAGGGAAGCATTTTGATGCGCTGGTAAAGCCATAGGAACTGCTGCTCGCCTGAACGTGGTCTGATTAGTTAGTGTTACTGATTCCTCACATTCATTAGGATTAATGTGCCTAAACCACATTAGCGCAAATGAAATTACCAAAAATACGCTTCGAATCCAAGGAAATTAAAATCCCTCTGGCAAAAGAGCTAAGAAGCCCAGAGCTAGGGAAATCGGCGCGTATCACGTTACGCGTAGCGGAGAAGATAGCCCCATCACACGCGCTGCTCCTGCCAGGGAAATAGCTCGGGCAGACAATGGGACCTCAGTCATTACCTCCTCCAGCTTTCAGGGACACAATTCAAGATTTTAAGAAGTTTAAAAGAGAAAAATACCAAAGACCTTATTTAATAAAATGGAAGCTCTGAAATAGTTCCTGTTCATTTCCTTTCCCCTCAGAGTGCTGGAGATTTCCCTTTTCAATCATCTCCCGCTACACATTCTCCATTCTCAAGGCAACGCGCCCTGTGAAAGTGTTACGTTCAACTTTCAACTTCCCTCACAATACCAACTTTAATATCTACTCCTAGTTTATAAAACTAATTAAAAAAACCCCACTTTCCCTATAACCTCAAACTACAGATATTAAAAAAAAAAGATGGGAGAAGCATTTAAAGGAAGAAGCCAGAACCCAGAAGAATATTACCAGCGCTGATTGCAGGAGTAGCAATGCCTGATATGAAACCATCTGCACGCATCTGCACAGTCCATACAAGCAACCAACCTTCCCAAGGCACTGTTCCACGGGCCTTTATGGGCATGGCAAATAGCAGCTGGAAGCAACTTGCTGTCAGCCCCGAGGGGCAGCGATGGCCTCAGCCCGTGCCCAGCAGCCTTCCCAGCACAGCTGTGCGGGGCTGACCTTGGGAACGCTGCTGTAACGGCGGCGGAGCCATGAAGCAGCTTTTTGGGGTAATGGGAGCAAAGCTTCCGAGATGTGTGAAATGTTCCTGTCACCTGCCTCTGTAGGTCACCATCAGGATCACTCAGACACCCTCATTTCTAACATAAGGTGGGATGTGAGGTGGTGAGAGCACAAATTCTGCTCCTATAGCCAGTGCAGCATCTTTCCTCAAGCCACAGCATCTGCACGAGGGTCAGGGAGCTCAGGAGACTTGAGTGTCTCACAAGGCAAAGAAACTCCGGGACAGACTCAAGCTAAGGCTTGAGGCACAGTGAGAGACACTTCCTTATTACTGATGGAGTTTGTTTGCCTGTACCACTCCCAAAGGAAGCACTGTAGTCCTGAAACCGATCTAAAGTAGCTTAACAGCGAGGCAAGGTGCACGCTCTGATCTATGGTCATAAGATACCTGCATCCTGTTACTGTCCTCTGCTCTTCCCTGCATCACCTATGCTTAGCTATTAAATATTAATGGTTTGTCTAGACTGGAAAACTAGCACAGTTTAAAAAGACAGTTACAAGCGCACAGCATAAAAGGATGGGTCAGAATTGAAAACAATTATTTCTTAAGTTCCACTTGTTTTCAAAGCCTAAACTAACTCTGCTCTAGGGAAGGGCACGGAAAGTGGAGGCAGAGCCAGGATACCACGTGAGTCTGCTAAAGCAGCATATTGCAAGACCTCTGCTTACTGGAAAACAGGCTTTTTTGGTTTTTAGAGCTTTTTTGTGGTCATCCAGTAGAGCAGCAGCATCAGGAAACTCCAAAAGCCAACAAAATGGATCAGGACTTATGAAAAAGCCTGGATCTTCCTCGACCAGAATCCAGGATCCCTGAATACCCAATCCAGGCAGTAAAAGTTGTCAAGAAAGACAAAGCTCTTGGTGAAGTCGCAAGAGAAGAAAGTGTCTTGATCCTGAAGTCAGATCTATGTAGGCAGAATCTTCCTGAAGTTGGTGATACAAGTACAGATCCTGCCCACACAACTTCAGCTGCCAAACAAGGACCTGGAGCCCATTCAGCCAAAACTGAGATTGCCCAAAGTCTGTCTCTGAAATAATTACAAAGGAAAAATGTAAGGCGGTGATGAACACTCATCTGAAGTTTGAAAAATCCTCTGTCAGAAGACTGCGCTCGCAAAACCTACGTTTTATGCATCACGCTAGCTAACAAGCCAGCTCCCAGGAAGACAGCTTTAACAGGACAATAACTCAGAAAAATAAATTAGTGATTAAGTTGCAAAATAAAGCTGACAGCAGTCTGGAAACACCAGCAGCGTCCGTAAGACACAACTTCAACTTTCATTCCTACCCCAACCCGCCGCTTCACGCACATTACAAAGCAGATTTTAATTACGCTGTCCTGAGAAAAAAACAGCACAACTGAGCATGGCACGCGACAAGCCCTAAAGGAGCTTCTAAAACCAGACAGGCTCCTTCACCTTAGTTATTACCAGAGGCACAGTATAAAGGGAAAAAGAAAATACATACATTTTCCAGAAAAAAAGAAATACCCATGTGTTGGGCCTGGGCCTCCTTTCAAGGAGAACTCTAAGTGCTTGGCGTTGCTTCAGGAAGAAAATAAGTGTACTTTTGGGCTAAGCCATTTGGCAAAGGAGGTGATCATAGCATAGCTTTCTTTAGGGACCACTTGTGTATGCACTGATCGTGGTAATGCTAGATGTCCGTGAAAATGCTTTTTGCCTGCTACACGAGAAACAAAAAGATTTCCAGATGCAGAATTTCAACATCAAAGAAGAGAAGGAGTGCTCTCATGGTAGTTTAGACTCCACATGACAGCCACGCTGCCTTTCTTTATTCCTTGGGGAGGGGGAGACAAGGGGAAACAAAGAAAAAGAATTCAGCCAAGAGGTTTCCTTCGCTGTAGAGGCCTGTTAGATCTACCGGTGAGCTCCAGATCTTCAGAGAACAGCTTTGCCTGCTCGGAGTACAGATTTGCCAAAATCCACTTGGATTTTCCCTTAGCAGGCAGCAGCAGTTCAATTAGACTATCCTTCAGGGGACAACTTTTACCTAGACAGTTAAGAGGGAGATCCAGAAGAGAAAGACTTAAGCTTGAGCATTTCTCCAGATCTACGCTAAGCCTACAAAAATTAAGGTTAATTCCTTAATTAAAGAACTATCTTCCTAGGAATAGATGTTATTAAAAGTCACCAGATGGCAATATCCGAAGATACTCTCACCAAGTATTTTTAATTGAATGAATCACAAACGAGGGCTGCACTACGCTGGAGATTTCGCCGGTGGTGCAGGCGGAGCGACAGTCGTTGCACTTTCCGGTCCTCGGCGGTGGCTCGCCAGATAAACCCCCTTTTGCTGTGGGTTGGAGCCAACATGTTTCACCTCGCCTCAGCCTGGGGCGAAGGCAGCATGTGATCGGTTATCGCAGAGCACTTCAGTACGTGGCAGTGGCTTGCTCGTATTGCTGAGCACCCGCACCCTAATGGAGAAGGGTTGGGTATGGGTTTTCCTCCCCCCGTTGCCTCCCAGCTTATCAAATTGCTCCCATGTGACACACTAAAATAGAAGAAGGTACTTGTGTCAAAATAAAGAGCGCCCGCACATTAAATTACGCTGGTATTGACTGAGCTTCACCCCTACCTTAGATCCGCTCGGCTTCCCTACCACGCACACAGAGCCAGAATTTGGGGGAAAGGTTTTCCCAGGCAGTGTTTTGTTCTTTTTATGGAGGAGCAAAGGCATTCCCTACCCAAATTGGTTCGACCAGAATAGAAGAGCAGCTGCCCACACACTGTAACCATGAAAGCAAAAGACAAAACACGTCAAAAATATTATTTAAGCTCAACTCTTAATTTAATGGAATTAAAAGAAATAAATAGGGAGCGCAGGCTGCATGAGACGCTGGTGTAGGAACTGAGGAATTGGAGGACACTGTGCAGGCAGGTCCTTCAGCTGCTGAAACAGCAGGTCACGAGTAAATCTCAGAAAATCGTTTGGAAATGGTTCCAGCGTGGCAGCATATAGAATATGACACCTTCAGCATAATCTGCAAAGACAATTTCACGAGAGAAGAATTACATCTGTCCACTAATTTCTGTCAGCCTCAATTTAAAATCTTGCTCGACTGTTAAGCTTCTGATGAATCCTGCTTTTTCCCCATTCCCGATTTTTAAAAAATAAATCCCTAACTCCTCAAACTCACAGCCAGCTCAAAAGAGACTCAGGAGCAAAATAGGAGAAGTGCTGCAGCAAAGAGTTTGGTGCATTTGCTGAGTGCACAGAAAGGCTCCAGAAATAGCATGCAAAGCCTTAGTTTGGCAAGAACAACGCAGTTTACCCTGAAAGAGGAAAGTCAGACTTGCTAAATGAATGGCGACAGCAGCAAGCCGTGCCTTAATGCAGGAGTGACCTCAGGGACTTCTCTCCTCCAGGCAGAGGTGCTGGTTCCTGCTGTGGATGTTATGGCCCTGCTCTGGTGGTTTTACTTGAGAAGCGGAAAGCTGTGGTGGAGAAAAGAGAGGTAAACTGAGGCCACGCCAGCACTCCAGCACCAAGCAGTCTTCACGTCACCTTCTGCCTGAGACTGAGACAAAAATAGTAAGAGGCAGCAAGACCTAGATTTTGTGTTTGTTTGCTTTGGAAACCTATTTATTTCTGAGAAAGCAGCAATGATCAAATCCCAAAATTCTGGATTTCTTTTTCCTCACAAAGACATGGGCTCAGAATTCTATTGGAATGTAAGGTAATGCCTAAAAACACTTCTCCAAGAACCATGAAGACAGAAGGAAGCCTGAGGCCCCTGGGCTACCGAGGGCCTCCTCCTGGTTGCAGCACTGACACCATCCCCCCAGCAGCTCTCTGTGACCTCTACAACTCACAAACATTCATTCACTTCGATTTCACAGAATCATTAAGGTTGGAAAAGATCTCTAAGATCACTCAGTCCAGCCATCAACCCAGCCCCACCATGCCCACTGACCCATGTCCCTCAGTGCCACATCCACACGGTTCTTGGACACCTCCAGGGACGGTGACTCCACCACCTCCCCGGGCAGCCTGTGCCAGTGCAGCACCACTCCTGGAGAAGAAATGTTTCCCAGTATCCAAGCTGAACCTCCTCTGGCGCAACCTGAGGCTGTTCCCTCTCGTCCTATTGCTGCCACTGTCTGCATCCACTTGCCCAAGGGCAAGATGCTGTAAAGATGCTTTTCTGGCTCACATGAAAACCCTCCTTCTCTGTTTTCTGACCCTATCAGGAAATCTTTGCCAAGGGCTCGGCTCATGTTCTCCATGCACCTCTCTGGTTACACCGCGATGGGGCTGCTCGCGCTCACAGGGCTACCACCGCCAAAATTAACAGGAGCCCCACGGCTATCAGCGTGGGTATCGGCAGCACTCAAACCCCAGCCTCATGGCTCTCTTAGCTTGAATTTAAGAGAACCACTTATCTCAAGCTAGGGATTTGTGCATGGGCCAGAGTCAAACTAGGGCAACACTTAAGCTGCATCTCAAGCTCACGCTGTAATGAAGCAAAAGCTGCAACTTCAAGCTCTTAAGGGGCACAGCAGGCGTACCTCCTGCAGCTGCTCAGAATTAGATAGCTTCTGAGAAACGTGTATGAATCTTGAAAATCTAATACAGCTCGGCTGCTTGTGACTGAGCTGCTTTAGCAGCAGGTCGACTTGCAGCGTCCTCTTTCAGAGGCATCACCCGGGCCTCAGCACAGCACAGAAGAGAAGCGTGGGGGATGCGCAAGGTTCAGAATGGCTGAGTGCCACAGGCATCTCTGAGCAAAAGGCCTCAAAAATGACAGTGCCATCCAACTGCCCCAACAGCAGCAGACCAGCAAAACATGTGGCCACCAACAAGATGCAAAGAGAGTGATGGCTATGTAAAAAAACACCATGCTCTCTGCACCTTCCGTTCCTAACTTACCTCCTTCACAATTACGGGACAGATCTAATAACAGCCCCTACCGATCCAGCTGTCATGGTTTGCTAGTTCAGTGACTGCCCACTGAGATCTCATTACCTTGGCCCATCCGTGTGCCCAACAGCTCACACAGGCACGGACATTTCTCAGCCTGGCCCTGCCAGAGGCCTGGAGAACAGAGGCGAGCGCAGCGCTACGATGCTCAGAGGGATCTTGGGGCCATGCAATAAGGTCACAGTATAGGGACAAGAAGAAGGGAAACATCTGCTCCAGAGCTCGAGACATCAAAATGCTTAAAAACCTAGAAAATAATTAAACAGACTAATGAGCCATAGCTGGCAAAGGAGCCACAGGTCAAGGAAGATACAAGTCCTCGGTGAGTGGAGGGACAAAGATGGGAGCAGCTCCCGGGGCAGAAGGGGATGAAGTTACAGCTCCATAGCGGGGCTGTGACAAGAGAAGAGAGAAGGGGACATGCCAAGAGGAGAGCGGATTTACTCTGGAGCTTCGGGGCTGGAATAAGCACTAGAGGACGAACAAAAGGGAATGGCTGCGGTAGATCCAAACAGGGGACAGGGGTGGGACAGCAAAGCCGGGAGGTTGTTTGGTTATTGTTTTGTTTTGTTTGTTTGTTTTAAAAGGAAGCTAATAGCAAAACAGGGGCAGCTTCAGAGGCTTTGCTCTGCTCCTCCCAGCTCGTGGGGAACCTCCCGCCCTGCCGGGGGAAGGAAGGGCTGCTGGGGATCCTGCAGCCCTCCCGCCCTCACCCGCAGCCGGGGGCGAGGGGGTTCCCGTATCAGCGCCTCGGCAGCACGGAGCTCCCTGCACCGGCACCGGCCGCCTGCCCAATTCAGACCTGTAATCTCCCTCGACTTTGATTTAATGCAGCAATTACTGGTAATGTGGTTTGAAGGAGATAAATGCCCAGTACAGGGCTGGCTGGCACTGACGCTCATTCCGCTCATGATGCGAGAACAGTTTTAATTAAAATCCCCTTTATGATAAAGGAGCTGCTTGACTGGATGTTTCTGTGCAGCCCTGATACGGAGCCTCCTCCAAAGCGGATTAGAAATCAAAGTTTCCCCCTTCTCGCTACTGGCAACACACAAAAATATGGAACACAGTCACCATGTCACCCCTCTGCAATTTCCTTAACCCTACAACTGCTGGGAAAATGCCCACGTTTGCTTAAAAACGATTGCCACCTCTTGTCATGGCTCTAAGTGCTTTCCAAAAACCAAGCACCAGGGCTGCTTCAATTAGGATAAACGCATCCGGAGAGCTCAAACCCTGTGATCCAAAATCTGTCTCCCTCTCCCCGGTGGAAGGGAATTAGCGCGGCTGCTCGTGCCGCAGACCTGTCGCTGCAGCGAGGAGGAGATCAGAGCGACGGCGCTTTGGCAAGACGGGAGGAAGCTGGGATCTGCCCGAAAGGCTGGAAAAGCAGGAGATGCTGCTGCGTGAGGCAGAGCAGGGCTGGCAGGGAACAGGGAACAGCCCTGCGAGATAAAGGATGGAAATCTGGCAGGGTGGTCACGATCCCAGCACAGGCATGTCCCAGCGATGATCTGTCAGCTCTCGATCGAGTTACAACAAACGGAGGTGCACTTTTGGGTTGGTTTTCCTCTTTACAGTATAGGAAATACCAGAGATGAATACATTAGGCACAGCTAGTTTCTATTATTGCGAGTGTCAAGAGCAGATTGTCACAGTGAGAAATTGGCCTTGTGCATTACACAGAAAAGGCAGCGCGGGGTTTGGAGGCCTGCAGACAGTGCAACGGGAAGATAAAGAGCCTCAAGTCTGGATGCACATAATTTCGTTCCTTAAGCCACCGAGCACACGTAAAGATTAAAAGGCCGATTTAAGCAGCTTGAAATCCTCCTTGACCCTCGCAATAGATCTGGGGCCACAGGACTGCCCAAGCCTTGTCCTAAGACCTCCCAAAGCCCTTGCCTCATTACCCCAGGATTGCTCCATATTCCTGAAAACTTCCTTCTCCCACAAAGCCCTCAGTGCCAGAGTCGATGGCATGCTGTTCAAAGAAACCTTCTTCTCTCATTTTTTTTCCTAGGTTAAAGTGGCTCTCACATTCCACAATTGCCCTTTCCTTCAGACAGCCCAGAATCAAAAACAGAGGGGCAAAAAAAAAAAAAAAGGAATCCTGATGGGAACCAGGAGGGATTGGGCACAATATGGTCACCACCTCACCCTGTGGGAGCCCAAAGCACCAGACCACGACGTCATCAGGAGCACCCTGCTCCACAACAAGACCAACAAAGGGTGAAAGCACCAGCCTGGAGATGGCAACGTGAGGACGTAACACGGTTTTGCTGGTCCGCAAGGGGAAAAAACGAAACCGAAAAAGGCCTGGTGTAATTAACAAGATTAAAGGGGGATTTAGGATCAGGACAGAAAAGCAACGGGCCAGATTGATCCTTACAGGATTAAAGCTGGAATCCTACTAAGAGTCCAGTGGTTGAGAGATCAACGCAATGTAATGGGATTAAATCAACATCAGCTTTTGTTTTTACACAACTCAGCCCCCAGTGCCCGCAATCTCAGCGCTCTGGGTACGGAGCAGAAGGGCTGACCGGGACCCCAACACTCGGTGTGGGGCTCAGACAGGCACTTCCCTGCTTTGGCCCCACCACCAAGCAGCAGGCACCGTCGCACCCAGAAATAAAAGGCAAGAACCTTGACGTGTAACAAATGGTCCAAATGGCCAAGAAAGCTGAGGATTTGCCAAGCCACCGCTCTGGCCAGCTCCAAACCAAGTGGTATCAAATGCAATGGGATCACCCTGCGACTGACGGATGGGAAAGCCAGGAGGACAGTCCCAGCTGCATCCAGGCACGCCGCAGACGGGCAATTGGATTTTGACATTGTCTCTTGCCGAAGGGGAACAAAGGAAGCAGTATACTCTGCAAAATGTATCAGCAAAAACATTTCAGACAAATTGTCGCATGTCCCCATTGCACAACAATATCCAAGAATTACAAAAGTGAGAAAAGCCTCTTTCAGAAAGTATCATTTGCATTACAGCTGGTGCAACACATGCGGGCCAGCTGCACCTCGACTCCACCGCCCTGCAGTTTCCAAAGCTTGCCAGTAATTTGAGTTGGTAGCAGGGGGAGGGAAGCAGGGACCCAGGACAGGGCACTCGGTTCTTTCTAGACATGTATACTATTTTGGAAGTTCTTATTCTTACAGGAGAGAAAAAACACGTATGTTTAAATTAGACAGTATCCATCACCACCCTGCTCGCTGAAGAGGGAAGGAGTGTTTATCACACACCTGTTCTCAACAGCTGCATTCAAGAGCCACGCTCCACATGCAAGGAAAAAGCATTAGAGCATCTCATATTTCTGCAGCACTTCTGAGTCCTAAAGATGTTTAGAAACAGTGGTTATGCATCCACTGTATGCACTCCAGCGAAGTCTGTCCACTTTTCAGTGGACACTGTGTTCTAGCTGAAGAGAAGCTTCCCCAACACCAAAACTAGAAGACATAGATACCACCCATTCCATTTCTTGAGAGATGCCACAATCGATAGCCTCACCTATGCCAAATGTGCTTCTCCTTCTCAGCTAGTTGGACAAAAACAGTAATTATCATTCACTGTTCCTTCTCACTTAACCATCAGCAAAAATCACAGAGTGATAAACTGGGGAGCGTTACTGAGACAGTGCTGATGGGCCACGCACCCGCTCACGCTGCCAAACAGGCCTTGTGGCCGTTCCGAGAGAAGCTTTGCCTTTGCTCAGAAGGGCTCTGCACCCCGAAGGTACACCATGGATGCAAGCAGGCATCACTGCAGTGGCTGAGGATGGGACTAGAAAGGAGGCCCTTGTGACAGAAATGAAAAGTTTCAAAATAGCAATAGGCAGATCACACTGCATGCATCTTCTGTTTTTTAGCCACATTTAGATATTTGAACTTCAGCGTTTTTCTGCATTTAAACTTTGTTTCAACACTAGATGATTTATAAGTTATAAAAAAAGTACAGAGGAGTGTTCCAGTACCACCCAGTGCCAGCTCCTTAAATCACGATGAATAATAATCCCCAAGAACATCTAAAAAATAATTGTCAACTGGTCAAAATATTTTCACATTATCGTTGTCTTAATGTCCAAGATTCAATTAGAGCATTGTGTGGGGGACAGCATGTTTCACTCGGGTAGGAGAAAAACTAACTGCCTTTGCCCTGGATTCAGCTACAGACCCAAGAACCATCTGGTAAAAAATCAACAGCATTGTGCAGGCAGCATATTAGTCATGAGATGTAGGACTCTGAGAACAATGAAACCTAAATTTGAGGGACAGACAAGGGAAACTTAATTACTTGCTTAAGCTTCTTCACAGCTTTGAGGAATCCTTAACACTTTCAGCAAAAGAATTTAGCACCAGAGGGTACGAAGCACATCCTCAACTGAATTCTTAATTTTCAGCAAACTTGTTTTTCCTTCCAGTGTGGGACTATCTGCACCGGTCCATCCACACATCCTGCCTCCCCAGCAAACAGCTCCAGGGTGCATCTCCCTGTGTTAGGCACCCGGAACCACAACACTGCCGATCTGAGGGCACAGACTGCAGATCCTCCTCCAAACCAACTTCCCAAAGAAAACAGTTTGCCTGACCTCACAACCTGACTCAAACTCCTGCTGTACCCAGAAGCCCTTGCTGAAGGAGCATGGGATCTCCTCCAGCTAATCACACAAGCTGTCTTTTAGTGAAGCATACACACATACGCAGCTGATTCCCCAGTGGCTTTGGCAAAAATGTCATCCAGCTCTAGATCCACTCAAAGACCTTTCCTATACCACCACTGTAACCTTGGGGGTTAGGATAAGGGTGAAGTTCTGGCACTGCTGGAAGCAAGATTTGCAAACAAGCACCATGGGAAGTGCAGGAAACACAGATGTTCAGCCTCAAGTCGCTATTATCTGCACTCTTCCTCAAACCTTCAGCTGGAAACCAGGAAGGCTGAGGTTTATTCTCGTATTCTCTGAAGGTTTCTTCTCTTCCTTCCAAGATAAACAGGCTGCTTTGTGGAAAACTCACTCACGCAGAACTCAATCCCTGTCAGTCTCCCAGGACTTGTGCAGTTTTACAGCAAACAGCCCCCCGTGCTCATTGCTGTTTGGACAGGTGGGAACAGAGCAGACAGGCAGAAGAGCTGCAGGAGAAATTCACACCGAGTCAGCCAAAATCTTTGTGATTCTTTTGTTTAGACTCCTCTAGGAAGTAAATTCCTGAATGTGATGGCAATGTGACAGACACCGATTTTACCTGTTTTTATACTAATCAGGTGTAGCGTGCAGAATAGAACATCCTGATTCCTAATCTCCTTACTCTGAAGCTGGTAGCTTAATGTGAAATGCCTTCTCTCTCTCTGCACTGCACTGGGCTTTCTCGTCTCTGTAGTGACCTTGGCATCTTCTGGGATTACAGGCCTGCAGGAACACAGAACTGGAAAAGATTGCCTGAATTATCAGCTCTAGTCCCCTAATAACACAGGCAGTCACATTATGCAATCTCTTTCATACCATCTCCTTTCTCCATTTCCCAAATCTCCAAAGCCTGTAGAAAACCCCAGATGCAAAGTGAGGCAAGTTGCTTTGTCACACTCCCCCTCAGGGGAACGCAACGAGGATGTCTCCAAAGAAGCTGTGCACAGTGCAGCTCGGGGCTGGAAGCAGTACAGGCGTGTTCACAAGGTGCTGCACCAAAGCTAATAAACCTTTATCGAGCAGCAGAACTCATTATCTCAGTTGCAGCGCTGGACAAACACAACTATATTACCTCTGGATTCTGGCTGCTACATATGCATGCCACAGTATGGCACCGTGGGGACTCGCGGGCTGGGGAATCAGCTTACCGGCTGCTAGCTCGGGGATCTTTGCACAAGCTCCATTTTATGATTTCCCAGGGCTTTCCTGCTCCAGAGAGCAAATCGAAAACTGGCGTTTGTATTAACGAGAAGTGCTTTTTGCCACCTTCACAGAAATCCACCCAGATCTGCCCTCTGAAGAGCACAGTGCGCTGACATTCAGGGAAACCTCCCTGCAGCCTCTCAGCAGCTCCCACACCCTCTGTGCTGACCACGCCGTGCACGTACCTTCACGCACAGCAGCTGCGCGCTCTCCATCCCTCCACGGCTTCAGTTTATGGCTGCCGTGTTTATTCACCTTTCCTACCAAACAGGTTCCAGCCAAAGACCCACAGGCACAGCCAGACTTTGCTCCTAATAGCTGCTCCAGGCCTGGCACCAGAACAGAGCAGGCAGGACGTTTTCCCAGATAGCCACTGGCTCTGCTGCTATCAAACGCCTGCTTTGAAAGCCACGCTGCAATGACCATACCTCTCACCGGCAGCATCTACCTCTCAGGAAAACAAAAAATCATAAAGTAGATGTGGCGTGAGGAAAAGCACGTTGCTAAGACCCACGTTTGGCAGCAGAGTTGGGTTTCCAGTCCCTTGGTGGTAAAGCTGATGAGCTCGGAGCCTAGGGGGAAAATTTATTCCAGTGAATGCAAAGAGAGGCTTTTAAGTGACAAAAAGGCAAGTAAAAGGCAGGTCAAGAAGAAAACCAACAAAAATAATTCAAAATGAGCTTGGCAAGCTTACTAGCCCTATTCTTGCTTGTATGGTAGATAATTAGTAGGTCTAGGTACCATATTCACTTTCACAGGCCTCTAGAGAAAGAAATCATTTCTAGCTGCAATCGGCAGCCAGCCCTCTCACAAACACTCAGCATGGCCCCTGCACATGGCTGCACGGAACGAGGAAATTATCTATACCCGCAATAATCGGAGATCAGAGCGATGAATCCAGCGCTTTCTTATCAGAAGCCTAGCAACAGCATGGACCTCCCCTACCTCGGTCCCTCCTGGCTTTGATAGTTTCAGCTGCCTTTGAGCATGGGCGAAGGATGGTTGATAAATTGCTTGCTAGGGCTGCTGCCCCTTCCTTTTAACCTTTCTTGTAACAACAGACCTCCAACAAGGCAACATTCATACATGCAACTCTCAGAACACATCATGCTCTTTAGAAAACACTTGGAATGAAATGACTCTAGATTGTATCTTATGACTCACAGCACACACAGATTCATCTGCTCATAAATGAAAAAAATAGGGCTTTCTTATCCAGAAAAGGGTTGAACGCTTTTCCCACACCCAAACCACCCTGGCTCCTGGCTGTCGCCTGCAGGGTGCTGGCTTGGTCCCACCACGCAAGGACCCTCTCACCTTTATATCCCCAATTACCCCATGGCCCGTCCACAGAACCAGTGGCTGGGAGCCTTTCTGAGCAGTTCAGACAGCCACCGGCAAAGGGGGTGAGGGAGAGCAGGGATACGGCTAGATTTAGGTGTTCCCCTGTCGACAAAACACTGTCTGCAAAACCAGAGCTCCTACGCGCAGGGAGAAGTGCCCACCTTGAGCTTCAACACCAACGACTGAACGTACACACTTGAACAGTCTGCAGCATCAGAAAGAGACTATCAAACCGTCTCCGCCTCAGAAAGGCTTTATACAACTGCATCCCACACAATAAAAGTGTTAAGATAAATAGTCTCTCTTGATATTTAATGGCACAGCCAGTCTGCCGCCTTCACTTCCCGCACAATGCCAAGCATTAGGTCACCGCGACAGATATTTAAGTTTCCCACTCTCCAGGTCCCCACAGCCCACAATCCCCTGCAGCCTCCAAGGCCCTCATTTAGAGGCTCCTGCAACAAGTTTCACTCCAGGGAATACAGTTCAGCCAGCAGGAATGTCAGCCTAAGCACCGGATGCAAAGCTGGTTCCCTTTAGAGAAGGAGCACTATAATCGAGGCACTGGCTCGTTGCAGGTAGGCTGTACTTATGGGTCCCATATCCACAGCACGCTACAGCTACAAAGAAAGGTGTGTTCTCCTCTTTATTGTGTTATTTGTCAAACGTGACAGCATTCAGCATCGCAGAGCCTCTTCAAGGAGGATAACTCTGTGACATGCACCCCTGAGGGGGGGAGAAACATTACGGTTGCTGTGGGAACCTTAATTCTGGATTTCAGGACTTGCATATTTAAAGCCTCAAATTTAACTTTGCATTAATGTAGCTTCATGCATTGAATTAAGGAATGACTCAGTGCAAATCTCCATGCGTCTCCTGAAGTCCTGACGTCCCAAGGACAAGAGGCTCAGAGCAGCAGCACGACGGAGTGGGGAATGTGAAGGGGAACCTGCGAGCGTGGAAGCAAGAAAGCAGCACCGCTGAGGCACAGCAGAGCCCGCACCAAGCCAGCTACACAGCTCAGGGCTTCTGGTTGTCACCACAGAAGGTTACATGGGCCATCAGGATAAAAAGAGCTCACAGCAGAAAGAAAAAAGGGCACGGAGGAAAAGGTTCCTGAAAGGAGCAAGGAGGGGAAGATTCCCTGAAAGTAATAGGATAACTTGTGCTGGGAAGAGAAAGATCATACCCAGATAGCACAAACTTACTAATTTTTTTTAATTACCATGGCACGGTGCCCAGATGATGCCCTTAAAACCTGCTCAGATATTCTAGTGTTTAACACTTCTTTTCCCCACTCCCCTGGAAGTGTAACTGCAATGCAAGCAGGGCACCAGCGCTGCCCTAACTACAGGGCACGGGGTGGGGGGGGCACAGAGGACTACTGCTCACTGCAAAGTGCCCCAAAACTCAACTCCCTCTTAGGAACAGGGGGCAGCACTTCATCTTTTGCATGGAGGCCAGTCCCTGTGCTGGCTGACACCTCTGCCAGCAGCAGGAGGAAGGACACCCAGCCAGCACCCTCTGCTTCTCAGCCCGGTGAGGAACATGCCCATTGTTCACTGCTTATCTCGAATCAGCAGCAGCATGGTGGCTGAATTACTTCTCAGCTCACCCCACCCACCGAACCAAGCGCAAATCTTAGCCCAGCCACGGGGCCTGCCCAGCCTCCCTCGATAAAAAGCAGCGTGCCAAGCCAGGGTCTGCCTGCAAGGCTGTGGGGGAAAGGCAAAAAGGCGACGTGCCTGCCAGCAGGGCCGGCTGTACAGGAACAAGCAACTGTGCATACCCCAGCGCAGAGTCAAGTTACCCTGCAACAAAGATAGAGTGTGTGTGTGTGTGTGTGTGCGCGTGCACAGGAGGGAAGGAAAATCCTTTTGCCTGGGCTCCAAGGCTCGTTTTGTTGTTAAAATAAATCTCTGTTTGTTCCTGGGAGGGATGGGGAGTCAGGCTCTACGGGCAGCAGCTATCAGAGCCCCCAGCTTCAGAGTTGCAGACAGATTGAAAAGAAAAGAAAAAAAAAAAGCAAAAACTTTGGAATTGATTACTTCTAACCTCCCGTATCTAGGTGAGGAGCCCAAGGGCAAACTGCTGATCTCAAGGGTGCTCAGAAGCAGACAAAGCTACGAGGATGAGAGAAACTGAGCAGCCCAGCAGCTGGCTGCTCCAGAGGAAATTCCAGTCCCTGCTCAAAGGCTGAAAATACATATGCTTTTATGTATGCTTTTACTTTGCTTGCTGGATCTATATAACATTTTACACATGTTTTTCCTGACATTATTTTCCATATTCCACCAGAAACTTGAGCAACTGTGCCACTTGCGGAAAAACAACCTCACGTCCAACTTTTGTCCAAACAGCTTCTCCCTCCGCCCCCAGGCCCCCGGATCCCACAGCCATCTCCCCGCCATCACAGAGCCATTTCAGCGGGGCTCCCCCGCTACCTGGGACGTCCGTCAGCAACCCCAAAAGCCCATAAAGCAGAGGTGTATGGGTGCACAGGAAAAAAACACAGAGAGGTCTCAGATGGTAGCGAGCAGCGTTACACGGAGCATTCTGTCTGTGAGGCACCTGCCCGAAGCTGCTCTCTCCAGAGGAACTGGTAACTGCAGAAAAGCCTGCTCGATACCCAGTTAGCAGTGCAGGCTCTAAATAGTTCTTTTTAAAGGGAAACTGAAGCCCGCTGTGTGTAGAGGCTGCGGAGCGAAGCCCAACGGAGAAGGCCGCTCGTGTTAGTGCGGAACCCTTCAGCTTTCCATTCCTTATATGTGCAAAGTGTGCAAGCCCGCACACACAGCTCTCTACTCACCCAGAGGTACATCATGTTAGCCTGGGTCGCTCAAACCCAGCAGTGAGATGATCCGGGAACGCGGGAGGCACTTCAGGGAAAAAAAAAAAAAAAATTGCCGAGGCTGAGATTTTAAATTAAAAAAAAAATAAAAAATAAAGAAATCCGAATGGCTCAGTTTGAGGCTTAGAAAGCGTCTCGCCTCCTCCTCCCCCCTCCTCCAGCTCTGGCTGCTCCGCGCCGCGCTCTCGCACTTAATCTCTCCCTGGGAGTTCCCAGCCCGTGTGTCTGCACTGGCGTGCACAGCACACACTCTGCATTTGCCTCCAGGGAATTTCTCTCTGTCATTCTACTTCTGAAAACACGATCTCGGCCTCGCAAGATTCTTGCAAGAGGCAGGGATGGGTGGGGTTAGCAATAAATGCAGCCCAGCTCCCAAGCATGCCTCTTTTAGAAAAGGGCTCTCTGAGCGCGGAGGAGGCAGAGCTGTCCTCTGGGGCCGGGGGACAGCTCCCGTCCCCCTCGCTCATCGCTTCCCCAGGACCCGTCCCCGCAGCCAGGTGCTGTGCACAGCACCGTGCGTGTCTTCACCTGCCCCACCAGCCAACACCCAGAGCTCAGTCCCAGTTCGGCAGCAGCACTTAATCACCGACACTGACAGGCGCTGAGGGGAATCCTGGCGCTGAGGAAAACAGACGGGGCACGGTCACCCTGAGCAGGGCCAACGCCACCACGGCAAGCTCGGAGAGAAGCAGCTCTCGAACAAAGGGGTTAATCTGCTTCTGCAGGTGGCTCTGCCTGCGAGGATTCCACAGGCTCGGCAGCGCCGGAGGGAAAGCAGCAGCTGGCTCCGGCTCCCTGAGCGTATCGGGTGTCGAGCTCCCCGCGGCCTGGCCCAGGCAGCAGCCCCTGGCCGAGCCGTACTCCCACTCTTCTCCCTTTGGGTTCACTCAGCCCTGCCAGGCCTGCCCTGGGCTAGCAAGACCCGACAGGCCCGGCCCGTGTCCAGCGCCAGGGGACGAGTGTCACTTCTCATCTCCTTCACCCGTCACAGCCCAGCAAATGGGTTTTGCGACCCCTTTCCTCCCCGCTTCAAAATGAAGAATCGTCTTTCCTCGCCAGGCTCTGAACACGAAGTTAAAATTGGCCTCTTCTCAAATGGGGAGAGAAAAAAAAAAAAAAAATCGTGTTTTCATTGAGGCACCGGTCTCCTTGGAAATGAGTGTTGAAGAAATATTTTTATCTCAGGCAAAGAGAGAGAAAGGGTGCTCTTACACGTGTCACCTCCGCTCCCTTTGCTCACAGATCACCTGAAGGCAACGGGGCGGGCTGTGAGCAGACCGTGGGGACATTGCCCCGCTCCAGCCCGGTGACGTGGGCAACAGCGGGCCCTGCCCTTGGCCAAGGCCCAGCCACAAGCACAGGTGATGCCTGCCAGGCCTCCCCCTCTCCTCTCACCTCTCAGCACAATGGGTCAGGTCTGGAAGTTCCTAAATATCACTGCACCACAGCTGCTGCACAGCCTCCAAAGAGCAAAGCGTGTGCCCCATGTGTCTTTTCCTAAGCACTCCAAAAGGAGCGAAGCAGCAGCGACGCTGACATTTGCATCATGACTAGATGCTTCACTTAACATTCCAGCAGCAAGCTCAGGCCAGTGGTAGCTCATCTGCAGACGGGCACTTCAGCAAAATACCTGATGAGCTTTTCAGGATTTTCTTCTGATCCAGAATCCTGATCCAAAAATGACCTTACTATCATTTTAATGAAAGCTGAGGCTCCTTGTGTGCAGTGAAGAAAGCAAAAAGACACATGGACTAGGAGAGCAAACCCAAATTAATCTTACTTCATGTGTATTTCCATAAAAGACTTGAAAAAGATGAGCACTTAAAACTAAGCTGAAGCGTGGGCAACAATCTCCCTAACACACACACACATACATAAAATTCCTACTCCTTCTTTTCCAGACTGTCTCATTCTTTAGGCCGCTCTTCCAAGGGAAGAGAAAAGAGAAAGAAAATCCTTCTCTGAGAGTTTAATTTCATCTTCAGGGATGGGTTACTAATCATCCCAGCTGCTCCACAGCTGGAGAGGCTGCATGCAACCTCCCAAGTGAAGCAAGGTTTATCTGCCCTCCTCGAGTCACCCGAACGCTGGCTTGGAACCCACCTGCTGCCAGTGCTGCTCAGCCACCACCTCACCTCTCCATGGAAGCGATGAAGAAGACTACTGAGAGCAACGGAGTTCCAGTGACGAAATACCCCAGACCTGGAGCACTTTTGGATGAACCGCAGGAGCAGGTTTCTCAACGCTTAATATTCTCAAGCAATGAGAGGGTACCCAAGCAGGCAGGAAACAACACTGCGGGATGCCTCCAGCGGCCGCTGCTCTGATTCAGCCGGGTGCTGCCCAGCCCAAGAACATGGAGTGTGCTCCCGAGGCTCTCCATGGCTGCAGACCATACTGGTGGCAGTGAGGCCACGCTAGCTTTAGGTTATAAGCAAGATAAAGCTTTATTTGGCTGAGATTGAGGGGAAAAGGGGAGGAATAGATTAGCCTAATTTAAGCTTTTTTTTTTTTCAGATGATATAAAATTTCAACTGTATCCACGCTGAAATTCTGTATACAGAATTTCATGAAAAGGCATCCACGAAAAACATGGTTCTTGGAAGGAAAATTTATACGAAGACACAAAACATTCTGTAAGTATCAAGAGGACAACAGGATGTTAATGAGCCTAATTCCAGAAAAAAAAAACAAAGCAAGACATCACTATGACATGGCTCTGAAACAGGTAGCTAGGCTCCTCAGCAAATGCTTTGTCTTAATCCTAATGACAGCACCTTACAGGACGAACATGCCAGGGAAATCGGAAGGCTGCTGCCTGTGGAAATACACATGATCTCTTAGGGATCCTTCCTGTCTCAAAAAGGATTAAAAAGAAAGAAATGCATTTTAAAATTAATATAAACTGAGCTAAGAGAAAAATGTTCAGAGAGCTTTAGCTTAGTGAAACACTGGCCCATCTTCTCTGAGGGCAGGCTGTTGTGTAAATCAAAGTGAGAGGGGAAAAAACAGCCTGCAAAAATATTAATGCTTGCTAGAGAGGTAAGGAAGGTGCTAGCAAATAACAAAAGGGAGCAAGTAAGCACACATTTAATATTATGGCATTTGGCAGAATAAGAGGCACTGGTAAAATAGAAACCAAAAGTTTACCTGCTTATGTATCTGCATCGGAAGCTCTGAAAGAAGAATTGTGGCTGCTAGCAGAAAAGTTTCAAACAAGTCAAGTGTTAACAAAAATAATAATTTTAAGAAGTTCTAACCTATTTAGAAAAGATCTGAGTGGGCAAATGAGGAGCAGGTATGGCACCGTTTCAAACTGACATTATCTGTTTCTAGCTGATTGTGTCTCAGAGGCATATGATTTCAAATGCTTGTGGATTAACATTCTGGCAGATAAAGCTCAAGACAGGGTATGAGCTATGTGTCTGCTACACACTACTGAAATCACATTAGATAGCAAGCAGGATGAGTGGCTAGCTAAGCACCTCTTCATAATGGAGGAAAAAACCCATACGATCACCAGGAATTTCAAAGGGAACAACACATGCGGGAGGCGTCATGGAGCTAATGCCAAAGAACACCCTTGAAATTTCTAAATTATAGAAAACAATTTCTTAGTTCAAGGAGTGTTACATTTAAAATGAGCAATTCCATATTAGATTTCATCTTGACAGAAAAGAGCAATCAATCGTAAAAATAGAAATTAGTGGTAGCTTAGGTAAAAACGATTGTGACAATCGCATTTTGATATGTGGAAGGAGAACAGAGACCAAGCCAATACATCTACTTACATCCTTGGCATTTGAGTGGGACCAGAGGTACGCTGGCCTGTTTCTCCTGGACAAACAGACCACTCACTGGGCTTGCCAGTCACTTCCCCACACTTCAACACTGTGACATATTCTAGCAAGTGAAAAAAAGCAAAGCTGAGAGAAGGAAATGAAAGAAATTAGGAAGGTAAAAAAAAAAAAAAGACAAGTCCTAAAGAGAGAAGGAGAAACTTACAGCCAGAGCTGAGGGACAATAATGAGTTTTTCAGAGGTTCTCAAGAACAGCAGCCCCAGCAATCAGCTGCTGCTATGGGGAAGAGGTAGAAACATCACCAACACTGAAGAAAGAGCTAAAGCATTCAATACATGTTTCTGTTCTATATTTGGAAAAAGTCAGCTGTCGCGGTCCTGTGATAACGAAATGCCTTCCATTCCAGCAGTAACTAAGGAAGATGTTCCAACAGCTACCCAACAAACAGCCCTGTTGTCCTCTTATCTAGCTAGAGCTTACAAACAGGAAGGATGTAACCAGATAACAAGTGGGTTTTAACCAAACTACGGCTGTGAACACATGCAGGTGTAGACACTTAGGCAGGCCTGCAGGCTTCGTCTAATGGCTTGGTCTGCATTCACAGCACCAGCAAGTCCTAACTACAGCAACTAATGATCCTGCTGTAAGGCCAAAAGCACAACCATGATGCAATGGCATCCTCAAACGCAGGTGTTGGTTGGAACCTGTATTTTGAAAGCTTTGCCGCTGTTAGCTGAGCTTGGCCAAAAGATTCTACCTCTGTCAGCTCCAGAACGCTACATCAGGGAAGCAGTGCTGCTGATGAAGCCACCAAAACCAATTTTTGCAGCATCTGAATTTTCCTAGAAGCATCCAGTCTGGATCTCTTCCACTAATGAGATTTCAAATAGCATCCCAGAGCTGAGCAGAGCAAAAAAACAACTAGGTGTCTGATAACAGGAGAAAGAAGATGCAGGCTGAAGGCCTCAGGTAAGCAGCACAAATTAAACTGTGTACCTGAACACATTTGGGAGAGCGTTCAGATACATGAACGAAAAATACTGACCATAAAAATATCTATTCCTGATGTTTAATATGGCTTCCTGGCAACCTCTCCTATAAAACAAAACTGAAAAATAGTGTTCAAAAATAGTCTGAACACTAAGGTAAGATAAAGTTCTTTCATGATTAATAGTTGCTACTGAGCACGTGCATTCCTGTTCATTGAGCAGCTCTCCTGGACTAAAAAGTAGGAGGGGAGGTATTCTGAGGCTGGGACAGATTGGAGAGGGAAATCTCACTTTAAAATAGTTGCTCTCCCATTTTAGGCAGAAGTTGGATTCAGACTGAGGATGCCCATCATCTCCCCATGGCAAACACTTCACCAACTACCCCCAAAGGCCTGACTGCACACGGGAAGGGTGACATGCTCTGCGTTGCTCAAAGGCAAATTTCTCTGACTAAATGGTTCCATGGCTTATCTGACTCTGGCAGAATGTTCCAGCAAGAGAATACGAGAATCAGACTCCCGCTGTCTGTGGGGTTCGGGCATGCCTTGTGTCCTGTGTTTTTTTTTATTTGTTTTTTAAAGATTAGAGACGGGGCTGGGAACTACCTGGGGAGAGGCACAGAAGGCAGCTCTGGGCACGCTTGCAGTTCCTATGGAGATAAGAGGATGTTCTTTGAGGTTGCTTTGCTCCTTTGGGTGCTGCTGGAGACAACCCTTGTGACAGACTACTGCTCATTTGTGAAGATTCCCACCACTTAGGATCCTGGCATTATCTCTGATTATCAGAATTGCTGAACCACAAGGCAGATTTCCTCTGAAAGTCCAAAAGGACTCCAGGAAGCCTCTTTCTGCATTATCCTGTTTGTGAAAGAAAAACACAAAGTGCATACAATAAATCACCCAGAACAACACCACAATCCCTTTTAGATTTTAGACGTTTTGCCAAGCAAATAAGCTCAACACTGGCATATTACGAGAAAAAAAAGCCATTTTCTTACAGAGTACCTCACTTCACTACTGGAAAACTGGACTTCCTATTCCCTCTCCAGCAGGTATGGTTCAGCTATGCAGAAAGAGGCTTCTGAAAAGAGAATGCTAATTTAAAAGCAAATGATCAAGGGCTGGTTTATCTTCCACAAAATAAAGCAGAAAGCCTGAAGCAGTAAAACACCTTGACACGCAAACAAAACCAACAATTCTCAGGGACTGTCCTGCTACTGACTTCACATGGTAATTAAATTTAAGTTGTTAAATAAGCTTCAGAAGGTCTCAATTCATAGGCAGGTATGTAGTAAATAGAAAGGAAATGGGTACCAAGAAAAGCTTTTTAGATTTTGTTTGGGATTTTCCTCTCTTCACAAGAACACTATTCTGAAAGGCACTGCCAATCCTGCAAGAGAAACTCAACGAGCTCAGTAACTAGAAAAAGTATTCTGCTGAAAATATGTTCCCAGACAAAAATATACTCTTACATTCAAACGAAGAACACCCACATCAACAAAACTAAACCACGAAGCCAGAAAACTCAAAGCTAAACATTCAAGAGCAGGCAAACTTTCTGATATGAGGAATTGCAACAGCAGTGGGATACCGGTTTGGACATTCGTCTGCAGAAGCGACGTCATGATGCAATTGCTCCCAAGATAGAGCAAACATGAATTCAGGCAGCCACTTGGGAATATTCATGAAATGTCAGTCATGGATATGGAGAACATGGAGAAACAAGACTGAAGTTTGCAATCCTCCAACACCTTCTGAGGAAAAACTAGCAAGCTTAAGGTCTGCAGAGAGACAGACCAAAGCCCAGGGTGGCAACGCAGCTGTATTTTCAAGCCACATCTTCACCATTCTCTGACACCTGGATATAGTCTGAGGTCCATACTGAATTGGAATATAGCAAACCATTCTATGATTCTATAAGAGGAGATCAGAAAAAGCTACAACAGTGTTATTTTAATAATTTCTTTTCTTAAGTTTAGTCAACTAAACCTTAATCCTAATGTTTAATATCTTCACTAGTAATGTCGAAAAAACAAAAATTCCTATCCTTTCATTTATTTCCAGCCCCTATGAAGTAGCACAGAGTATTAATTAAACAGCATCAAACTCTGGCAGAAGATGATTTTTACATTCAAATCAGGAATACAACACCCCATTGAACTGATAAAGAGCAGAAAGATTCTCTGTGCCATAGACTTACATGTCAGTGCTAAGCAGGATATTTATTTGGGTGTGGATTTTGAAGAGGAAGCCAGGACTAAAAGCCCATACTCAGCTCCTACTTCAACACAGTTCACAACAGCAGCTGTACCAAAGGACGAAGCGATGGCATCCGAGTGTTATCCTGTTCAAGGTACAAGGCTCCGGGTAGCAAGAAAGAAACTGCTTCAGGTATCTCAGCACTGGAGATGCAGCATCATTGCACCATTTTTCAACTCCGTGCTTACCATGTCAAGTGGCTGTACCGCATGAGTGATCCATCAGCATGGCAACAGTCCAGCAAATTGAGAAACAATACGAAGATGAGAGTATTGCAACAGTGGGAAAAGGAGAAGAGAGGACATAGTTCTCTTCCCCAGACCACACGCGTTTATTAATACGCTGAAACTTTGGCTTAGGCTTGCTGCTGATAAGGGGCAATGCCAGCCAAGGACAAAACCACTCTGCAGAAAGGGACTCCTCTTGGCTTGTTTGTGCAAAGGGAGGTTAACAATGTTAGCGAGTTATTCAGGAAGTAATGGATACTCTCTTGCCCTGAGCAAATTCCTCTTCAATAACAGTAGTAATTTCCTAGGCAATACAACTCTATCAAAGTATAATGGCTACTGTATTTATCTACATAGGCCCTGGACTGCTGGGATCTAATTTACTACAGCTTAGGAAGCAGTTTACAAATCCTAGGATAGTGAAGTTGCTAGAGACTTGAAGAATGAAATTCTCTCCTCTACCACTTGGTTTGAAGACTGGGTTTTAACAACCCTTTTACTGAAAGGCTAACAAATGCCACAAGGAGACTGGAAATACACTGTGAGAGTGAAGAAATCAGCTTAACAAATTATATAGTGTGCAAATTTTTTTTTTATCCTGTTGCCATAGGTGCTTTATTTCTTTTATTTATTCAAATATCATTCTTTCAATCGACACTCCGAGGAGAAAAATAATCCTTGACATTACATAGGAGCCTTACACACCTAATGAAGACAAAATATCTCAAGTTCGTGATGTTTTTGCTAGGTGAATGCCTGAAGTACAGCTTCAGTATGAGAAATGGCACAAGTATATAATCAGCAAAGAAGAGAAGATTGACTCCAGCTAATGAAGAGGTAACACTGATAAACACTGAAAGGCATCTCCTGAGAAACAACAAAGCTAAATTGCTAAAAGACTTTGGTGGAAGACAGCATCAGCAAGATAAATAAGGGTGGGTGGAAAGAGACCAAACACGTGTGTCAGGGGACTGCAGATACTTCCATTACATAACGGTAGTAAGAAAATCCAGGCGAAATCGCCATTAACAGAACTAAAAGCAAAATATTTCAACGGGGGTATTGGCAGTTGTCAAACCACATAAAGGAACGGCAGACGGTTCAAATGTAAAAGGCATTAATAAAGCATGAGACAAGAGGCATAAATAGATATAAAATATAGAGGAAGATTTCTAGAGGACAGAAATGCTACTGGAAAAATTTAGTTATAGAATACAATATCTCAAACTTCAATTCACAACGATCAGCAAAGGTCAGTTGTCAGAAAAGCAATTCTGCTTCTGATCTCATTCTGAGCAGAGCAGCCCTTAACCATCCCTTCGCCACCACTGTCAAGATGGATTAGTCTAATGGCTGCAGCAAGCAGCTCCCTCCACCCGACTGGCTCCTCGCAGCACCACGAGCACAAGGAGATTTAGAAGTCTGTGTGTATGTGTAAAGGCACTCTCGTTTCCTCCTATACGTGCAAAAGATAATCTCTTGGACAAAGTGTTCTCAGTGTGTCTATTTAATACGGGACTTCCAAGAAGACATCTGGATAGGCATCTGCCTGTATCTTTTAAGATACGCCATTCTGCAGATCTTCTATACACTTTAAACACCCAGAACCTGTAACGTGGGATGTTCCAGCAAATTCACATGTATTTCTTGGCACACATGTGAACTAACGTATCGGGAGGCTTCTGGCTCTCGTATGAGCAGACCGGCTACAGATCTGGTCTTCAGCATCGCTGCAGTCTGTGGGGTACAAACGTACTGGGACTCTCAGAAACTTCCAGCTGAGCTCATATTAAGGTTGTTCCACCTCTCCTTTTTCCCCACCCCCTGACATGACAAAAACAAAACAAAACAAAACATTACAGTACTGTAAATTCCACTCTGCTGTCTTTTCTGATGAAACCCTGGCAGAATTAGACTCTTCCATTACTGATTGACTGCAACGTCCTTACTCTTCCCATCACAAAGATGGACAAGAGTAGCAGCTCCCTTATATTCACATGAGATGAGATGAATGGTGTGGAGTGACAACGGGCAGTCAACGCGTGGAATTATTCTGCCAAGGCTCCTATGCAAGAGATTCTCACCTTAATCCAAATTTAAGCTTTGAACTGTAGACATGCCCTCCGACAGCTACGGTACCATCCACAGAAGCTACACAGTTATCAAAGTGGTCAGCAAAAACAAAATATGAAATTTCTCCCTGCTCCAAAATTCTCAGAGAGCAACAGTGACCAGAACAAGCTTTTTCCATCCTCATGTGACCCGAAGAATGCATGCTTCCCCTCAGATAAAGGCCTTGCTGTGGTTATCTAATGCTAATGTCACTACAAACTGGATTAGAGACGCCCAGAAACCTCGAAATATGCACATGGATCGTCAGCTGTATCCTAATTCTAAGTTTGAAGGAAATCAAGTGCTCCAAATTGTGCCTAATGTAGTTAAGTTTGCCCTTTAGGTAGGATAGACCAGTAAGAACATATTACACAGTGATTAGATTAATTCTTGAGTGAAATTCAGAGGGTTGACTCTATCTGTCTATTGTGCCAGTATATTTCAAATTATTTCAGAGGCCAGCACTCTTCCCCTGCTCTGCTCCACAGCAACAGCTGCTCAAGAAATACAGCAGTTCTCTGTCTGGGGTGAAGTTGGCAGCAACTGGGGACAGCGCTTGCTGTCAGAGTTCAGCTCCCAGTTCTGAAATGCCATTCTACTGGAAATACCAGAGCCTAAATCCGGACACATATACCGCGGGACGTAAAATATCTCTATCTCAGCTTTCAGCAGAAAGCTCCCGAGTCTTATGACATTTACTCCTCTGGCCCCTGTCAGTCTTTCTGCAGACCCCACAGAGGATTGGAGCTAGCTGCCATAAATGGTTGGAAAACAACATGTTCTCCAAGCCCTTGAAATCGAGGAGAGCTGTTTTAGCTCAGGGAAACAGTGGCGAGGAGCCAGGGTGACAGGTGCCCCAGAAATGGAGCTGATGATCAAACCGTTGCCAGCGTTAGCCACTGCTGTCCTGTTGACCTGTAAGAAAGGGCAGCCCATGCTCTCCAGGTGTATCAGGGGAATGATGGACCAGAGAAGGATAGAATGTGTTTGCTGGCAGTAACTCAAGTCTCTCCTCATTAAAACCCAGCCGTGAAGGAATGTAATGGGTCTCATCAGAAACAATCCTAGCAGTAAACCTTTATTAGGCATGGCAGCAAGCGCAGCTCAGTGCTGCCGTGCCACCGCAGAGCAGCTCATCATGATCTGCCAGCACCAGAAGAGTTAAAAACGCAGATTTCTGCTAAAACTGCCAAGAGCTACAAACCTTCTCCTGTGTGGGCGGCAGCAGCAACTAAATCCACTCCCCAACAATTGGCTGGCCTGCTGAAAGAGAGGCGGGGAAGAGACAGGTCAGGGGGGAGCCCCCCGCCTCCCGAGGAAAGAGCAGCACAGCATCTGCTCAGGTTTCCAGCTAAAATCCATCAGATGGGTCCCTTCGTTTTACCACCAGCCTCTGGAGACAGCAGCCTCTGACCTTTAGCAGGAAGAGCACCCTCGTTCTCTAATCGCAGACTTCCTGAAAAATGCAACTTAGCCAGCAATTAATATAAAATTAAAAAAAAAAAAAAAAAAGGCTTTATAACATCACATCAGCACCGCAAGATTTTTAAATATATCCCCCACCGAAATGGCAGAAGAATTCAAGCGTGTTCTCACGAGCCATCTCACTCCCACTAGCATTACCTAACAGTACTTACTAAAAACGTTTTCTCTCACTTCTNCACAAAGCCTGCCCTCCCCACAAAGCCCTGCCGTGCAGATGTCGCCCGCAGCAGCCCAGCCTCTTGCTGCGCAAGCTTCAACACAGGTGTGCAGAGCGTGACCTGGGCAGAATTACATGTGCCATTTCCACTGGGAAATCTAAGAGACTTATTAAGCCAGGACAGTGCCGATTAATCTACTAATGGAATGAATCAAAAGTGTGTTCCTGGCCCTTTCCCTTTCACATCCCAAAGCCTCCGGGGAGCTGAAACCATCTGGCAAATGCCTGCTCCAAGTAACGTTATGCTACCGCTGGAAACACCTCTCCCTTAATATTGAGAAGAATGAAACCATCTTCTCTCCATCAGCTATTCTGGGGAGCATCTGCTTAGCTCGCTGAGAGAGCGTGCTTGCACGCAGCATCCTTCAGCAGCAAAGGCAGAGCTGCTCACTCACCGTGCCGGAGAAGTCAGGAGAAGAGCGAGCGATCCCATTCATTGGCTCAGGGTCCCGCTGAAGCGGCCAGCACGAGCCGGGCAGCGAAGCAGTTAACACATGGCTGCCCTCCCACAGCACTTCCCGACAACCGGGAGGCTCCTGCCCAATTCTCTCCATCCTTTTTTTGGTGCAGCGGGAGTCGCAGGTAGGGGAGCAAGAAGGTGTTTATGTAAAAAAGCAGGAAATCTCTAAGCACTGGAGATCTGGCCTGAGAGCTTAAAGGGAAATGAAGACAGCAAACAGCTCCAAGGTGCATGCATGATACATGTCATTACAGCGAGGTAGAGGGAAGGACTGACTCAGAGATGCTGAACATCCCGCACTCTTTGAGTAATAAGCAAGCTGAGGAAGAAACAGAGCTATGAGACAGCTGTCACAGAGAAAGGACCTGGCACTTGTAAGATCACACAGCACCAGAGAAGCCTCCTTATCTTACAATTTAGACACCCTCAAAAAAGAGAAAGGGCCAAAACAACAGCAGTCATAAAGCAGTGGAATTATGCATATGGTAACAACTGGTTTTTGACTGTCACAGAATAATGCCAGTACAGGGCAGGAGAGACAAGAGGTCCTCCACGCTCAGAGGCAGCACAGAGCATGTTTAGACAAGCATCCCTCAGGAATTGCCTAACTTGTTATTACAGACACCAAGAAACAGGAACTCTGCTCCCCGAAAATTACCCTGCTTCAGTGATTTGCTACATTGAAACAGAAAATGTTTCACCCCATAACGCCCAATTTAGACCTCCATGCAAATTAAGCTGCCTTCAATGGACACAGTAAATAATCGATCCCCATCCTCCACACTCTATTCTTTCTACTTTTTTTTTCCTGCTTTGAAAGAAGGAACAACCTCAATATTTTCCTCATTTATCACTCTATTTAAGCCTCCTTTTCTTGATCTTCCCTGGACATTTTCCAAATTATGTCTGTGTCTTTCCTAAAATGAGGTACAGCGCTCAAATCACTGGGCTGAGCTCTGAAGAATGATTACTTTCTGTAGTTACCTGACATACCTGGAAATACATTCCAGCTTCTTAAAACCACAAAAAGCACCACCACGTATTCAGCTTGCTATCTCCGGTTAACATAGATGTTTCCTTCGATATTACTGCTCAGTCAGCTACTCTCCATTTTACATTGTGTATCCAGTTCCCTTTGTTACTGCAGCGTGGTTTTGTTGAATTTCACACTGTTGGATTTCAGGCCATTTCTTCAATTTACCATGATCATTCTGACACCTACTCCTGCCTTCCAAAGGCTGCCAGACCTCCACATACACGCATGTATAGATGCAGATTCAGTCACTGGATTACCCTGATGTTTGATGAAAAGCACAGAAGAGCACAGCAGCCAGGACAGACCATGTTAAGACCCCAGATAACACACAGGGAGAAAAGCATGACATAATCACTCCAGACATGGTTTTCCAACGAGGTGCTCAGCCGCTTCTTAATTTCACCTTTCATTTGCCTAGTTTATGTAAAGGTCAGGCCAGACTAGATCCAAAGCCAGTAGCTTTCTCCATCTGCCAGGCCTGCTGCCATGTCAGAGGAGAAAATTGAATTGATCTGACATGATTGGTCCTTAAAAATTAGCAATGTATGTCTGCTGTTGCCTTAATTTCCTTTAGTAAAGCATCTGACCGTGAGCATCTGATCTCTTTCAACATCTTCCTCGGTTCTGTAACTACACTGACTGGTTGCACTTCTTGGGGTCTTCACCTTTCCTTTAAAAAAAACAAATAAATTAAAAGGATGGAGAAGTCACATTCATATTTTATTCAGATATATGCTGCTTCAGTCCCTTGAAGGCTCTGAGATTGAACAGGTTACCCAGAGAGGCTGTGGGTTCTCCTTGGAGACCTTCAAATCCCACCTGGAGGTGGGATGTCCCTGCAGGGGTGTCCCTGCTGGAGTAGGTTGGGCCAGGTGGACCCAGAGCTCCCCGCAGACCATCCTGCAGTTCGGTGAGATTTCAGAACACACGCAGACAGCCCATCGCTCAGGCACAGCCCTGCGGGAGGACATACCCGAAGCCTCGCCCTACACGTGCGGCCATCTTACACGCAACTCCCTGCAGCAAGCCACGCTTTGCAGCACGTGTGCCTTTTGATGAGAGGTGCTCGAGCCTGGAGCCTGCTCCGGGCAGGGAAGCAGCAGCACCCAGCTGCTCGGCCTCCCCCCGCAGCACAGCTCTGTCACCTGCGCTCCTCACCGCACAGCCCTCCTGTGCTTCCCCTTTGCTCACCCCTGGGGGTCTCTAGAGCGGGAGGAAGACCCGCACAACGGATCCCTGCCGAAGAGGCACGGAGGAGAAGAGCCCTCCAGAGGCACCGAACCGCTGGGCCGGGCCCGTCTCGGCGCTCCCCCGCCCACCCCGCAGAGGCGCTCTGGAAACCGGGCTGGGAGCCGAGGAGCGGCGCAGGCCGGGCGCGGGGCGCCCCCTTCTGGCAGCGCTCGGCCCAGCCGGGGGCCGCCCCGGCCCCGGATCCCGGCCCCGGCCTCGCCTCCGGCTCGTCCTGCTTCTCCCCACCCCAGGATGCGGCCAGCACGGCCCAAACGCGGAGCTGTCGGCTGAGCGCTGCGCGGCGACTGGGGAGGAGAGGCTGCAGAGGAACGCCACGGAAAGGGATCTGGGGCACTGGTTGGCAGCAGAAGGGGAACTGAGTCAGCAGTGCCCTGGCAGCCCCGGGGGCCAACCGTGCCCTGCGTGCCCCAAGCCCAGCGCTGCCGGGCGAGGGGAGGGGTTGTCCTGCTCTGCTCTGCGCTGTGCGGCCTCACCTCGAGCACTGTGTGTGGGTTTGGGTGCCACAACATGAGGAGGACATAAAGCTATCAGAGAGCATGCAAAGGGGAAGAATGGGGAAGGATCAAGAGGACGAGAGGTGTGAGGAGCAGTCGAGGTCCCCTGGTTTGCTCAGCCCAGAGCTGAGGAGGCTGAGGGGAGGCCTCATGGCGGCCTACAGCTGCCTCACAAGGGGAGCAGAGGGGCAGCGCTGAGCTCTGCTCTCTGGTGACAGCGACAGGGCGCGAGGGAATGGCATGGAGCTGTGTCAGGGGAGGGGCAGGTGGGGTTAGGAAAAGGTTCTTCGCCAGAGGGTGGTGGGCATGGAACAGGCTCTGCAGGTCACAGCCCCAAGCTGCCAGAGCGCAAGGAGCGCTTGGACAATGCTCTCAGCCATTGGGTTTGAATTTTGGGTGGTCCTGGGTGAAGCCGGGAGTTGGATTCAATAGTCCTTGGGGGACTCTTTCAACTTGGGATTTTCTGTGATTCTATATGCGATGCTGCAGCTGTGGATGCAGCACTCAGGAACTGAGGACCCTGAAGCCCACGGGTTGTCCATCCCACTCTCTCACCTAACAGCTTCCAAAACAATTCAGCTTTAAATTAGCTGTGCGCAGAAGGACATGTTTTTTCTCCCTCATAAAACACATCGAAAGCGCGGGACTCATTGCCACAGGATGTTGTGGATGCCAAAGACTTAGACGGCCTCAGAAACGATTTAGATTTTTCTTTATTGGATCTGTCTCTCACAGGTGACCTTAGAAAAAAATCTTTGGGCAGGAAATCCCAAACCCAGTGGACAGCTTAAACAGTATATAGTAGGGGAAGGATAGCTGAATCTTGGCGCTGCTCCCTGCGCTTTAAGTACTTGCCATTAGACACTGTCAAAGACAGAACGTTGGAAGGCAGAGACCTTCCGTCCAACCCAGAACAGCCACGTTTATGTTCTTCAGTACGAGGTAATATCCATCAACAAGCTGTTTTGTCTACCCTGTTTCTTCTTATCATGCAGCACTCCAACTGATCATTTTTCAGACCTCATCTAACACACACAGCATGGTCTCTTGCATTCCTGTAATCATTTAGAGGAGGAAATCTAAACAAAATGTTGTCCCACTCACCAGAATAACTGGGGAGGCTGGGAGACTCCCGGACTCCTGCAGGCATTAGGTAACGCTTCAACGGTCAAAATGTACATCAGAAAAAAAATGTGGTCCCCTGGTCCTCTCCCAAGAAGGATGACTCACATCTCCCTTCTTTAACCCCAAGCAGAGATGAGAAATTGCTTGAATCTGAGAACTCAAACATGAAAGGAATTTGTATTACATCATCCAACCCATTTCCTGCCAACGCCTTGCAGCCCCAGAGCTTTGGCCGGACTATTCATCAGCAAGGTAATCATTACTTCCCCTGAGAAACTGTTTATAAGACTAAAAGACCTTATTGTCAGGAAGTCTTCCCATGTATTTGAATTAGATGCACTCCTTAATTTCTCCCTCTCGTACAACTTTTCTTCATATTTTTTGTTGTTGCTATTGAGTAACGGTGAGGCACACTGATACGGACCTTCCTGAAGGTGGTTGTGAAAGGTATTCAGTGCTCTGCAAGGAAAGGATTCCCTAACTTCTCTGCATACAAGGTAGGAAGACAACAGATACTATGGAAAAGAGAAATAAATATGCGTTCAGAGTGATCCATTTGCAGGACTTACGTCAACTGCAAGACAGTATGCTTGCTTCATGCACTACTTAAACCTTTGGATGGATCCTGATAGTAGGAGATGAGCTAAAAAGAAAGAAAAGGAGAGACTGGAGGGCATGCGGCCACCATGACCCAGTTCAGAGCATAATTTCAGAACGCAGATTTATAACCAGCTCAGTAGTTAGCGGTGTATGTGCCGCAACTTTTTCCAATCCCCATTCCTGCACCTTTCCTGCAGTTTCTTAGGGATATAGCTGGAGCTTGAGAAAAAAGGGAACTACTAAGTATTTCAAGTGATCAGCTAAGCATCTTCCCAAGACAGTTCTGAATTCAAGGAGAAAGATTACTGGAGAGGTCTTGGTGGAGCTCGTCCTTCCTCTTCCGACTCATCCATGATTGGACGATCAAAGGGTGTAGTCTGTAACCAACATCTTCTTCGACTTTAACCACTCTTCTCTCTGCTTTCCTTCCCAGATATCAGAAATTACACTGCTTTTCACTTTACTCTTTCCACTGTCAGCAATATTTTCCCTTTTAAATGATGAGAGTTACAGAGCTGAAGGCACTTCCATAAAGGATGTCTGAGGAAGTCCTTCCCTCCTGCAGTGGGTAACCACCTTTCCATAAAACCTTAAACTGTCCCCACACCACTTACTGCTAAGGTGCTAAACAGTAACCCCCAGCAGTTAACCCACTACACACCACCAAATCTTCTCTCTGCAGCTGCTTCACAGATAGTTCCAATCTCTTAAACATGTTAGACAGCTTTGCCCAGACTGTATTCTCTAAAGTGAAGCTTGTTATTTTTTATGGGACATTACAGTTAGGTCAGTAACAGAACTGCCTAGTACAGAATGGAAACACTTCACTACTTGCCTGAAGAGACGCTGTGGAAGCCAGGAAGCAGAAGATCTGGCAGTCCTATCCCTAATTCCCTTTATCTTAGACATAAGGAAGATGTTTAGAACAGTTTCCCCTCGTTTGCCTGGTTCTATCCCAAGCTTTGGGCTGTTTGCTTTCAGGCAAAGAAGTACTCCCCCAAAGCACCAGGACGGCCAGGACAGACCTTCTCCCTTTTATACGGAGGGCCTCAGGCGCTTCCTGATCTTTGTCCTGGCTTTTCACTCAAGAGGTTTTACAATTTCATTTAAGGCTTTTATCCCTCGTCTGTCCCTCAGTTTAAGGACTCGCATTAAATATACTTCACTCAAACCAAAAGTATAAGTTAAGTGGCAAACAAACCAGAAACCCACAAACACCAACCCTCCCTTCCAGTTCCTTAATAACATAACACTTCTCCTGCCACAATCCGACCCATTACGTAGCAAGTTAGTATACTCACTAGAGGGTGTATTTCCATGTCAGATACAAATAGAAAACAAACTAAGAACCAGAATGCTTTTCAGGAACACAATTTGAAGATTTAAACTCTTCAGGCATGAAGTCATTGTACCTGGAGAGATCGTGGTTGGTGCTACCATCATACAAACAAGAGCAAACAAGTGGCAAGCCATTTTCCCCCAGAAGTAGTATTTATTTTTATTTTATGATGAGAGCATCTCAGTCTTAATACTGTAAACAAAGAGATCTTTGTGGATACCCTAACCCATACTGCACCTCCAAGCAGCTAAGCAAGCTGTGGCAATATTCCCCAATTCACACCTCATCCACACAATGGAGAGGAGGAAGATGGATGAAGGAGACCCGGAGGATGCAGATGAGAGGCCAGAGGTTTCCCCATGAGCTCTCAGCCAAGAGCCCTGCTGCCTGGGGCAGAGCACTGCAAGAGGGGAGCAGCGGTGCCTCTAGAGGAAGCCCCCACCCCACTGCCCTGTATCCCCGTGGGAGCTCCCACACCCCTCACATCTCAGGATGAAGGGCTTCCTTGCCGAGCTCCCTGCACCAAGGGGGGCCACGCAATGAAAATAAACAGAAAGAAAGCAAGAGGGGAGACTTCCTGTTCTCACAGCCTGCCGCGCTGTTCACCCAGACCTGCTCACAGCCATGGGGAGGGAGCGCAGGCAGCCCGCGATGCTCCAACAGATACACCAACACAGCGAGCGAGCAGCAACCCAGGGGAACAGGCTGGTGATTGGAGAGGATTTAAGAGCATTTCACCTTAAGCTTGAACTCAGATGGAGGGGATGGTGATAAAGCTGTTCCTAGTAGTTGCCATGGGCACCCAGGCTACTCTGGGCTACAGGCTCATCTACATACGCGGGAACAACAGGTCAGGCCTGGTGAGCGCTGAGATGGCAGACCAGCCTCCGAAATTACGCTGCTGAAGGAAGTGTCACTTGTGACAGGTAATGATGTTTCCACCACATTAGTACCAAGCCAACGGCCCAGTTTAATTTCAGAATGGCACTCAAGGAAGTACAAGCTTTTAAAAGAGGCTTCAAATCAACATCCTAACCCACTGTGATAGCTGAGGATCACTTCCCATAACAGAAGAGTTGTAACAGCTCTAACATCTTGACCCAGTTCTGGGCGTGTGCAATTACCTCCTGCTTGCAAAAACTCTCTCTCCGCCTCTTTTCCCTTCAGTGGGAGCTGAACTAGGTGTTCTTGCTCATTGTGCTGCCTGTTGGAAAACATATTTATCCTGTGCAGCTGCCAAATGCTGCCACAGAAATGCCAGTATTCAGCAGTAACTCAAACAAATTTTAGATACCGTGCCTAATACACATGAAAAGCACTAAAGCAAAAGGACATAGACCTTGGCTATATATAAAACAAGCTGGCATAGTCACCACAGAACAGCTTTCCAGAGGTAGAGCAGTCTTGATGAATTTGTCTGTACATAAAAGTTGTATCAGTGTAGCTGCAGTAGTCGTTTTCCATGTTGAGACAAACTCATAGTATCTCAGAGCTGTTTGTCACAGCTTGGGAAATGAAGCAAAGAAGTCTTGGTTCACTGCCTTTCAGGCAGGCACTCATGTTACAAAAAAAGAAACACTATTTTGCTGGCAGGACCAACAGAGGGATACAGAACTGAGTAGTCCCCAGAGAATAAGCTCTCTTCACCGAAAGACTTGGTTCTCATCTCGGTTAACAGCGTTATGCTAATGCTTCCCATATTCTCCCTTTTACAGAGTGCTTTGTTCTTGCCATCACTCTAGCACTGGGAAAAGCAGGGGCATCCTGTCATACCTGTGCGTGCATTAGGCATCCACAGAGCAAACCTTGAATTCTGGAGGGCAGTCCCAGAGAGCTCTCCATCTCCTTACACAGCTGTAAGGGCCCCAACAGTGCAACACCTAGGAGCAACAGAAAGCCCTCTCATTTTATAAAAACTTTTACCATACTCATGCTCCTCCAGCCCTATTCCCACAAGAAGTCCAGCAGGACAGCACTCCAGCAGGACAGGCAAGGAAGAGGGGGACTGTGCTATGGGTTATCCTAAAGCAATCATGCAACACCAGAATTAAGAGAAATACAGCCTCAGCACGAACCCGTCTGCTTTGCCTCAGTGCTGCTTGTGATGATGACAGAACGCTTAAATATTTGGGAAAGGATACAAGATCAACTTTGTACTGTAGACCTAAGCGTTCCCAAATGGCCAAAGCAAGGACTCAAACCAAGCACATATTTCCACTGGCGGGAAGAAAAACTATAATAATCTGGAACATCTGGGTACGGTTTAACCACTAGAGGGTGTAAAAACAGCATAGTGAAAGGTTTGCAGCCAGCAATTAGTGGCACTGAGAGCTGGAAGGAAGGAAAAGGACATACAAGTAAGCAAAGGAGCAGGATGCCACGTAAGGTGAAAGAAAGGGTAAGTTATATCCAGAGAATTTCTAGAAAGATTACTGTGGTCTCACAACGAGGTACCCTGAAAATAAATCTCAGCTCTGCTACTTCTGCTAAGGAAAACATTGTGGGGAAAAAGCACGGTACAGATATTTACAGTAAATAAGTGCAATAGCAAAGTACTGTATTTACAGTAAGTGCAATGGCAAAGAGCAAGATGCACAGACTTACACTCTCCAGCTCCTAATCTGACCATAGGGAGAAATCTGACACAATTGTTCCTACATCTCATATAATTACTTTGTTACAGGGTCAGGATAGCTGTACGCAATCCCACACCATTTCCTTCCTCCCTCCCCAGTGCAGAAAACCAAGCGATGCATCAGGCAGTGCTGCCTCTCCCACACCAGCCCCAGCCTGTGGCAAGAGGGCTTCTCTCCGCTGCTGTCATCCTAGAGGCTCCCAATCAGATTAGCTAAAAGCCTTGAAACCTCATTAGAGAAAACCAGACCTGAATTTAATCTGTTTCAGGGCCAAAAGCAAGAAGGAAGGAAAAACTTTTACCACAGATTAAGATATTACCAAGAACAGATACGTATCTATTTATTTATTACAAAATATTTGCTAAAATGAAAACACTGGAGTTAGACTGAAGCTGTTTGTCCACTGAGAAACTTCCCTGAAGGTATGTGCCACCCAAAGTGCACCTGCACGCTGGCTAACATCCATCCCTTCCTGTTCCCAGCACTCTGTGGGGCTGCCCAGTCCACAACCCTCACTTCCCCTCTGGCTGCTGCAAGGCTTCCCATGCCCACCACCACTGCTCTGGTGACCTGTCAGCAACAGCAGCTCTGGATTTCCAAATCAGAAGAGTCATTAAGGGATGAGAACGAGGAAACCTGTGAAGCAAGACACCAAAATGAAACACCAAGATGATCCCAAACCACTCCTAAATGGGTACAGTGAAACACAAAACACAGTACAGACGGTGCTACCAGAATGGAAAAACTGACAACAGGTAGGACCTGCTGTAGGGATCTGGGACTGGCTCTGGCTCGCAACACTGGCATTCCATACTTAGCCTGGATAAGTAGGAACACAACTCCCAGAGCATCCCAGCACGTATTATCCATTTGTGCTGGTTAACAGTTTAGTATATCCCAATAGGCATTCTGAGTAACTCCCTCCTACATTGAAATTCATACACATATTACAAGCACCGAAGGCTTGAGCTCTTCAGTTGCTGATGCTGCACTATGCTGCAGTTCCTTCATAAAAATATCTCCCCTAAAGCTGCTGCTGCATATGCCCAGGCCTCATCAAGACATGATGAAAATCACTTTCTTTATATAGCAGTACCTAAGAGTATTAAAGAACTTGATTTTAGTTTGTTTTTTATTTGTTCATTACTGAAATGTGCTGCATTATTGATTTTCTGTGCATATTAATTTCCTGTTACCCTGGTTCATGCTCTGCTTTGCAGCAGCACCATAGAAAACTGAAAAAAACCCTCCATTCCAAGAAGGGAGATTTAATGCGTGACAGTTGTGTCTTATAATCCATTAAATTTCATTTGTTCCAAAGCATCTCCTCCTTCCTTTGCACAAATTCATCAACTGGGATTTCTCTGTCTTCTGCTAAGATGCAAGAGAATGCTTACAGATGCAATGCACTGAACAGCATCTTTTTTTTTTTTTTTTTTTAAACTACTGCTGCAGAATGAGAATATCCTGAATAAGATCAAGGGGTAGGGGCCTTGCAGGACACAAAAGGAAGGCGAGAGAAGTTCACGGAAACTAGGAGCAACCCTATGGGGCACGGCATTCCCTACTCTACCAAAAAAGTTAGCAAAGGAGGCTCTCAAACTCGGTGTTGTCTTGCTCCCCAGATGCTGGAATTCGCAGAATAAAACAGGGCCAAGCATGCACTGGCATTGAACATCTACATTCATTAAGGCTGAGGAGATACAGTGAGAGCTTAGCACAGAGATTTTAAGTTACATTTTTAAGAATAAAGAATTTCCTGAGCCATCTGTAACGTGGATCATTTTTAACCCCTCACCAAGCACGTTGCCACGTACTGCTGGAGGCCATGTTCAGTTCACCATATATATCTCCACAAGCATTGCACAACAGAACAAAATAATTTCCACTCCTTAACAAGACAGTCAGGAAGCCGTCAGACAAAACATCCACAATTGTACAGAGACGCACACACATTTACTGCAATCAGACTCTTACTTGATTGTCTCTTGCTGGGTATCCATGATAACCTGAAGTCAGAGGCTCGTTCTGCAAGACAAGAAAACAAAGAGTGAATGTAGTGGTTACAAGGAATGGAAACCAAGAAATTACAGGTCTGTCTTAACTCAGCCAAAAACAAGAACCTGCATGAAATGGGGGAGGAAAGAGCCAAGATTAAAGCATTCTGCTAACGTCCTATTGCCCTTGTAAGCCAATATACCTAAGATTCATTTTCACCTGTGTACTGCCAAGTTGTGTAAAAGGAAAAAAAAGAAAGCCATAAAAATAAGCATAAAGTAATCCTACCTTACCCCTTATCATTTCAAGTACGTAAATTTTTTTTTATCATTTTCTAAATAATTTTTATATGCAAACATTATTTGCCATCATGAAAACCAAGAAAAAACGAAACAAGAAACGGCAGAAGTTGCTGCCCACCTCACCCAGTCTTGAAGAAATGTTTCCCTAAACATCAGCCATAAAAATGTCAGTTTTCTCCTTTTCAAAAACTACACTAATAGCTTAACATGAGCTTAAAAAGAAATCAGTGTAACTTCAATTATCCTTTCAAGCCTGAGCAATACCTCACATGATAGGAAATCAATCCTTTAGACTTCCTTCCTTCACCCCTGAAGGGACCCTAAGCCTACACTCCTCACGTTACTGTCACCTTGTTCTTTGGGAACATATGAACCTCCAACACTTCTGGAATTTCTCCACTGAATTCCCAGACTCTTCAGTATTTTAGCAGTGCAGCAGGGATTAAGATAACACAGCTCATGATAATTCCTAAACATTCATTTCTGTGCCTTAATTCCTTCTCCATTACTCTCCCTCCAACACCTCCCATTCAGGATGGGGAGAGGGAACTTGTACATGCCCTGTGTGTGCATCTTTCTCCCTGTGCGGAGGCTAAACTAAACTGCACAAAGCCTCTTTCATAGAATCACAGAATAAACTGAGTTGGAAGGGGCCCACAAAGACCATCAGGTCCAACTCTTGGCTCCACCCTGGTACCCCTACTGGCTCATGAGCAGGGGACTGGGATGAAAGGAGGCCAGCGGTCCTCCACAATCAGTTTTTAAGTCTGTTCCTATCTCTTGTTACAGCCGACAAGGAGGAACTCCTAAGCCAGCCCTGCACTTTCTCCAGCAACTCTTGAGGAAGGGAGAGGCCCTGACAAAGTGCAGCAAAACAATCCCAAATGGTCAGAAGCAGAGATACGCGGGGCCTGCAGCTGACAGAGATCATATATCTCACCTACCTTCAGACCTTACAGAGTTTTGTCGAGATGCTTTGGGTTTTGTTTTACTGGTGCTGGGATATTCAGCTCCCACTGGCCAGCTCCCACCAGAGAGGCAACTTCTGCCCCATTCAGGGCATGTGACCATGGGCATAACTTCACAGTTTACACACAAATGCTTCAATGCAACTTCTGCCAAAGAGCAAGACACAAATAGTTCAATGCAGGGCCTAGCAATGCTATTTTAAGTTTGTATTCGTCCTCCCTCTCTTCCTCTTTACCTCAAACCTGCCCAGGGGATTGTTTGCAGAAACTTGCCAGGAAACATCAGATCTGGTCTTCAGGCTCACTACAGCTAGGGCAGGGTATGGGAGCTTCAAGGACAGCACAGCTTCTGGCAGCTGGTTTGGGGGATTAACAGTCATTCATTACGTTGACCGCCCTGCGAGTACACTCATCTCAAGCACTGACAGCCAGCAAGCAGGTACAGCACAAAACCCACAAATAAGGAACAGAAGGGAGCACACAGAGGCTGGAAGAAGCAAGCGGAAACTGGCACAGGGTTCTACCTGTGAACCTAATTAAAAACCAAACAACATCAAGACGAAAATGCACAGCTATTGCTTTCCCCATGGCCCCCATGTAAGTGCACATTGGAAGAAAACACTTGGATTGCTGCTTCTCCCACACACGGTCTACCAACCTAGATGAGTGCAATAAACATCCATCCACCTCCTCCTTCTCTTCTTTTGTGAGACTGTTCCGTGTCTGTCCAGTCTGAACAGCACTTTGTACACACACATCCAAGGTCAGTGCCTTAAAGATGCTCAGCTCACTAAACAGCACCTTGAATACACGGTGAGTAAGGAATAAACGGGGAAGATACCACTACAGCTGCTGAAGATACGGGCAGTGAACACGAGCAGAACATAATAATGAAGAAAGGAAAAAAGAAATTGTTGTTTTGAGTATGATGTTATTTATCAAATCAGGAACTAAGGAAATGAGCTGTCATCACAAGGCAGTGACAGAAGAGACAAACCCCGAAACTTTGTGGGATTCCTGAAAGCAAAAGGACCTGGATGCACAGAAATCACCTTGAGAAACAGAATAGTTTTCTAAGTAGGAGCAAACCACAAGAGTGTGAAAAGGAAGAGAGAGATGCTCAGAGAGAGCTAAGGATGGTCCACGGAACCTAAGATGTCTAAAAGAAGCAAGAAAAAAAAACCCAGTGGAAGAAAGAAAACAGAGCCATCAGGCACTTTGTTTTTCAGAGGATAGAAACCACAAATGGCAGACTGAAAACGTTTGAGGGATATCATTACAACAGGAGGTAAAGGAAGAGGTGAAAGAAGGCTACTCCAGGAAGCAAGAGCTTGGAAAAAGCAGAGGTTAGAAGCAGGGTAGCAGCTGGAGCATTAAGGTCACCGAAGGGCCAAAGATATCTCTGCCTTTCATACAGCAACACTACTGAACTATTTGCAAAATCCCTGCTGTGCATATCATTGCTCTAATTGAACCTCGCTCGCCGAGAGAAGGCAGGAAGCGCCTAGGGAAACCGTCTCCCGCCAATAATCTCCAGCGCTGCCAATTTCACAGGTCACTACTGGTGAATCCGGGGCCTGCTGCATGATTATTCCACACGGAGCTCGCTTTTGTTGAAAACGAAACAGAGCAAGAAGTGAAGGAGTTAAACTCCCGCGACTGGAACGGGACAGTGCAGAGCATCCAGAGAGAGGGCCCTGGCAGGGAGCAGGGAGCGACCCCAGGCAGCAGAGTGGAGATACGGCCGCATCACCTCAGCCCGCTCGCACACCAAACTCATCTCACAAAATGGAAGTGAAAAGAACGGGGGGAACATTTATCACATATAAATACCCTGCCCTCAAGCGTGCAGGGACTCCCCCTTCCTCTAGCAGCCCGGTGGGAGAGGGAAGCCCCAGCTAACTCCCTTTCTCCCAGCAATTACCCTTCTCTCTCACCAGCAACACTGCAACCAGACATTCACAGAGAAATCGAGTTAGGCAGTGCTAGCCTGCCAAATCAAATCAAACTGCCACTGGGATGTTTCATTACTTTGTTTACCACTGAAAGACATTTCTCAGGTACCTGCAATTTGCTTTAGAGCGGGGAGAGAAAAACAGACAATAACGCAGTGCATCAGATTTCTGCAGCACACATCGTGACTTTATTCCAACCGTACTGACAACCTCACACGTGGGCTTCCACATTTCCGTGGGGCACATGAGCATTATTGCTGGGCTCTGGGAATGAGCCTTAATATTCCAGCCTTGCTAACGTAAGTTCAATTTTTATTTTTATTTTTTTTTTTACTTTTTTGGACAATTTTTTTCAGGGTCTTTTCTTCAACATGAGGGAATTTTACAAGTCATCAAATTCAACAAATCTTGAAAACATAAGGAGTTGTCCATAAACCAGGACAGCAGTAAGGAACGACCAGCTCTGCACGTGCCAATAGCTGATGGAAGGCCAGAGAGGACAGGGGCAGCCAGTGATCGAGGAAAAACGTCACAGCTGTAACAGATAACGGAAGGGCTAAAAGTCTCCACAACCTTTCCTTAAAACTAAAGCTAAATTTTTACCTAAAGAGGAAATAATTCTCTTTGACCTAACTTGACCTCAGAACAAATTAATTTTACATCTCAGACTCATTTTGCCAGACTCAACAACCAGAGAAGCCTGATAAGCAACTTTCTTGACTGCCAAACCAAGCCTAAAGCTTGCAGGTTAAAGCTGCACTACCAGGCACTGTTAGCTCAGTAAGTTCATCCACACTTCCACAGCCAGAGAACCAATTTCCCATTGAATCCAAAGTTCATCTTAAAGTGTCAAGCCCTTTCAGTTGCAAAGAGAATCTAAGAAACAGGACCAAGCCACCTCTCTCCACTGGGTTTTCAGGATGCCTGCTTTCCTGACAGTGCTGGGAAAAGCAGTGAAGTTAATGCAATTCTTTCAAGTTTCACAACCACCTCCTGGGGTCTGGGAGACAGCAGCAAAGCTGAGACAAAACAGCTCACTTCCCTCTGCTCCAGCTGCCAGCAGCTATCAGCAGCCTGGTGGCTCGGAGAGAGGTGGAGAGGGAGAGCCCCAGGAAACCAGGAACTCCAGGGCTCCCCAGAACAACAACATAAAGGCGACAAAAAGTTACTTGTTTCATCTGAAAGCACAATGGAATTTCGAAGCAGCAAGAGAGCAAAAGCTACACATTTATCAGAGACTTGAGCTAGACAAACAGAAGCCACTTTTCCAGAACACCGAGAGTAAGATGTTTACAGAAAGAGGCTGAAAAAAACACTGGCAACTAAGCTATTAATCTGAAAGTGGCAGCTGTGAAAAAGTAAAGCTCGTGAGCCAGGCAGAAATCCCAGCACCGCTCTCTGCAGCTCAGTGGTTTCACTGTCCTCTCCGCTTTATGTCTTACACAGCAGAGAGACAGAAACCCTCAGCTCTGAGGGGGGTGGGCTCGACAAGGACGTTTCAGTGCTTCAGTCACGGTGGGGCAGTAGTAAAACTGTACATGCCTTGACCTTATTGCCAGCTACCAGGAAAACAGGTATGTCTTCATTAGAGCCTTCCTGGTACAAATCACCGCGTATAAGCAAACAGGAAATAGCTCCTTCTTTGCCCAACTGCATCTGATGCATTCAGTTTGCCGGCTTGATTGTTTGTGCCGTTTCCCTACCTCAAATTATCTGTGGATACAATTAATGGGAAAAGCAGCATCTACGGCTGAACCACCGATTATTAATGAAAAAACTGAAGGAAAGTAGTTTTTAAATGGATCTTAATGTCACCCTTCTCCCTTGATACTTACCCTAATTTGATATATAGCTCTCGCTAATCACTCTGCAGTTCCAATAACTGCATCTATAGTGTGGGACGCTTCCCTTCAGCTGTCTTCACTTTCAATTAAATTTGGTTCTCGGCTTTGGCTGGTCTCCAACCACACAGACATCATCCAGCAGAGAACTTCCATTTATCCACTTCCTCGTTAGCATCTCGACATCAACAACCCATGCTTACGGGCGTGTGAGTAACAGGACTTAGTCTTCACTCCTTACTCATCCTCTTCTATTCTAAAGCGTATTTGGGGGACTAAAAGCAAGAGATTTCGATAAAAAGTGTCACGCCAAGCACGCTGTGCATGGCTGTCCTTGATCTCTTGGAGGACGTGCTGGCTAACCAGGCCCTGGTTGTCCACGTCTGAACCACCAAGGCTGTGCCTTGAGGGACAGAACACCAAAGGCACCGCTGCCATGGGCCCTGACGCCAGCCTCGCTCTGTTGGGACCTGGAGGCCGGAGGCCCATCCGGGCCCTCTTCCTTCCTGGAATTCTGGCCTGTTGCCACGGCAACAGCAGCCTCCAGCTGGGCCCGCCCCCACCACCATTTCCCCTTTTCCTAAAAACGTGGCCTTTCCAGGAGGAGCCAGAGCGGGTGGGCTGCAGAGCAGGCAGCAAGGCTGTCCCTCGTGGGTGGGGGCCACGGAGGGCCTCACAGTGCCATGGCTCCCCTGGGGAGTGGCCACTGGGGTCTTCCACCCTGGACAGGCATTTCTCAAGATTCCCAAAATGCCCTGAAAGGGCGTTTGGCCTTCCCTTCTGCAAGCCAGGATGCAGTGCTGTGCAGGGCGGCCATGGGCAAACCCGCAAGCGCGACTGAGGCCGCACGTTTTTCCCGCGCAGCCGCCATCTTGCCACACACGTCCCACCAGGCCATAGCTCAAACTGCATCAAAGGTGGCAGGCTGAGCTACTGCCAGGAAAAACAGAGAAAATTAAACAAAAAGAGTCGGCCCCAACCACTCGCCTCACCCCCCTGCTCCTTTGTGCCAATACAAGCACTCCTCCTGCCCAGGCCATCACCACGCAACAACTCAGAGCCCCACGCAGCCCAAAACTTGTGGAGCTCGCAGGCTCCCTTCCTGGCCGCCATCAGCAGGCAGGACGTCAGCAAGGGCCGGTAGGAGGGAACCCGGTCCCACCGGGCTCTCCGAGCAGGAAGCCGGCTGCGGAGCAGAGCGGCACGCCAAGAGACGCGCGCGCTCTCCAGGGCAGAGACCCAGCCCGAGGTTGTTTTGCTACCCAGTGACATAGCAGAGACGAGAAAGGAAGGTGATGTCAGATTAATAAAAATAGCCTTCTGCCCTGACCAGAATTTGAATAGTTTGGAGCAATTAGCCAGGCAAGCCTATGAGGTAGACAGTAAGACAAAACAGGACGGCTTTCGGGGGAGGCTGCATCCCTGTCGAACAAAGCAGCAGTGAAGTCACTCAAACTCGTCCGCGCGATTTTCTGGCTGGAAGAAGGCGTTACCACGTCTTCGCTATTCCTTGCTTCACCAAGGCATTTCCTCCTCTCCTCCCAGATTCCCCTACAAAGTCCTGCAACTACAAATGGATCCCAAATAGAAGCAAAAGCTTGGCTTCCAAATACAAAATATATATATACCCTTATTTCTGTTTCTTACAGCCATGTTTTTATTCATACACATTCAAAACATTAATTCCAACCTTGGGGCACTTCTGACTGGAGAAATCCTATATATACACTACAGGAACAGTAATTAGCCAGTAGTAGCAAAAGCTGCAGAACTGAATGCACACAAATACGCATTTGACCAAACCATACATAAAGACAGCATTTAAACTTTGAAGTCTTAAAAATTTAGTACACAAGACGTTTACAAATGCACGCTCATGGATGCTGCCAGCTTTAAACCCCTAACGCTACAACACAGACATCTGCAATTTTGCAGAGAAAAGGGATACTTTCATACACAGAATGCACTTCCACAGCTAAAATGTTAGAGCTAAAATGGAAGTATTTTACTGAGATTCTTTGTAACAATGCAGATTCTCCTCCAATGTTTTCTTCTTTTTTTTTTTTTTTTAAAATAATGGAAGCGGCTTACGGGGAGGTCAGAAGCAGCTTTCCACCAACTGGGTTTTTCATTTTCCAGATCAGCCAAGGGGTGTTTTCAGCTTCTCAAAGAGATGAGATTTCATTAATTTAACGTAATTTAAATGTGCAAAGTGTACACTTTTTTGGACTACATAAGGCAGCATCTTCACACCGCTCCGGGCACAGAGGAAATACAGCCTGCCTCTGCTGCTCCATGACCTGTGCCGGCAACAATAGATCCAGCACAAGTTAAAGCCCCTGGGAATACTGTGCACAGCGTGACGTCTATGATCCAGCAAACACAAGGACAATCTGCATGCACAGAAGTCAATAGCACAGACTATTGATTTCCCTCCTCTTTTAGTAGGCAGAAGCATTTTAAAATGGCAGCTCAGCTTCCCTTCCACTCTTACTCAACAGGAATGGAACAGGGCTTCTAGCAAGGCTTTAAAATCCAGCACTGGGGGCACCTTTGCCTGCTGTAATTACCACGAGCAGCTCAGGAAGCATTTCACACATGCAAAGTCATTCACTACAGGGCAACATGCTCACGGCACGAGAATCCAGCTTGCCCAAACACAGCACCTACAAGCTTTTGCAAGGTAAGGAGGATGACAGAGCTCTGCCTCAGCAGGCAGCTCCTCTGAAACACAGGAAGGGAAATACGGGAGAGAACAGGGCAAGGAAGGCCGATCTCAGGCACAGGAGGGATGTCAGTGGATCACAAACTCCTCGGCTGATTTTGCAGATATTCAGAGACTGTTAGAGGCTAAAATGAAGGAAGCGTACTCCTGCTTTGCAGAAATAAATTGTAGTTGTTATATTACTTGTAGAAGAGAAGGCTGAAACTAATTTGCTGGTTGGCTGTGAAGAGGCTGCAATATAGAATTAAATCTGCCTTACTTTTAGGGAAATTGGCACAAAAAAGACAGAGTGGCACAACAACACAGGACTGGGCCAAAATCACGCTGTATACCAAGTCCTGCAGGCAAATAGGTGCGAGAGAAATTTTCTGTGCCCTGGACATCCTGGCCGGATTGCGTAAGCTGCCCTAGATAGCTAGAGAAATTATTTTCCCAGGTTCACCTTACAAACCGCTTCCCTTTCCCGCAGACATCATCTCTTTGGGTCACCTGGGCTACCGTGGCTCCAGCTCGGGGTACCGGTGCCCGCGGCCACTGGCTGGCCCCAGAGACGGGCAGAAACCAGAGGGGCCGGAGATGGAGCGGTGAGGGGTTAAAAAGCCTGGGGGAGGGAGGCAGTGGGGTGGGAGCGAAGAAAAAGCAGGCTTCATCCCAGCCCCGCGGCCACGGCTGGTTCTGATTAAGCCTGCACGATTGTGGAGCTGCACAGGAAGCGCTGGGGGTGGGGGGGGTCTCAGTCCTCGCCATCCCAAACACACTGGTAATCTTTGTGTTCCAGCAGCACCATCTGGAAACAGTTAGAGAGAAACAACTCCCAGGCCTTCCCTCCCAGAAAAAGAAAAAGAAAAAAAAAAAAAGGAAAAAAAATCACTCTTAAGACCATTAAGCCTGGCCCCTTCATCCCCCTCCTGGAAGGCCCCTCTCCCTGCAATAGCAGTGAACAAAAAGGCATCTATGGCTGAGGAGAAACCCCCTGCACCACTCAGCAGCCCTCTGATGGCGAGAGGCATCCCAAGGTGGCATGGCAAGGGGCATGGAAGGATCAGCCCCCCCCAGTCTGCTCCCTGACCACTGGCCCCTTGGGAGCTCTCACTTCTCTGCCAAATCAGCACACGGATGACGACAAATACTCCAGATGCAAGCGGGAGCTTTAGTTCCATCTGAAGAAGAAAGATCCCGATGCAGAGCACGCACTACGGTGATGCTCCCACGCTGTTGCAGAAGAGCCAGGAATCAGAAGGGCCACAGCCCAGAGGAGCCACCTCCACCCCAAGGGGCTCAGCCTGTGCCTCACACACGCTCTAGAGACGAGGAGGGCGTCTTGTCACCTACAGGATGCTTGTTGGTATCTTAAAAGAGGAGAGGTGGCGACTGCTGAATTCTACTGGAGGAAACCACCCCGCAGCAGTGGGTTCCTTGCAGAGGTGCTGCCCCGCACACAGCTTGCCACGGCCGCCACCTCCGCAACGAAGCACAGCCCGCAGGGCTCCTCGCCTCCCCCCTTGCCATTAGCTTTATTCGCCTCTCTCCCACACATCAGGTTTTTCGTTTTTTTTTTTTAGGGTTTTCTCTTCTAATTAGACACCCAAGTGCTACACGCTTGCCTACAAAAAGGTAGAAACATATCAAAACAAAATCAAAGCTAACCTTTCAACATCCCAATTAAGCAATTACATACGAAGGGTAACATGACTGATTCCCGCTACAGCGCCATGCCGTTCCACTGCAGAAAACACACCCCGGCTTTCATTCTTACACCCACCCTATAACCAAGTGCCATCTCCATATGGGCTGCAGGCAGTCTGGATAAGATGTGGCCACGTGCCAAGGCCCTCTATAATCAGAGGACAATTCATAAAAGTATTAAAACAACACGATTTCTCAACCGTTAACCAAGGACTCCGTGGAATCCACTTCTGTCATACAAATCTCCTTGCTGCTCTGGCAAAGCCAACTATTGCTAAACAGAGCTGCCCTGAGACGCCAGCGTGGTAGCTGTGGGTGTGCCTCTCTGCCAAGCTTATGGAAGACAGAAATCCTGCCTAAGCTACCAGAAATACCCATCCCAGACAAGGTGCCCAGTGCAGCAGAGGACAGCCAATGGCCCGGACCAGCTTGTTGTGGCTTTAAAGGAAGAACAAAGCAGTGCAGAGGATGGTCACAGCAAGGAAGAGGTTAAAAGAAGGAGGAAGGGGGCACGTTGATCAAAGAGCCTCCTTGGCTCCCAGGAGGAACACCTCCTCTCCAGAAGAGCTCTGAGAGGAGTTTCAGCAGATGCTTTGTTCCGAAACGTGCACAGAAAGGAAGACAGAGCTGCCTTTGGATGGAGGCTGCATCCAAAGTTTGGGGAGCACTCTGCGAAGAGAAGATGATTACAAACAAAACTCCACCCTGCCACAGGGACAAAACGAGGCATTTACAGCACATTGCTGTTCCCACTTAACTGGGCACAGAAAGCAAGGCAAGCCATACTGAAGATGTTCCTAAAAAAGACTGTGTCGCTGTGCAGAGCAAAATTATCCAGTGGGATGCCTTTAAGTGGTCTGAATTCTCACATTTGGCCCAGATCAGAGTACTACTCCTGCTTATAAGGGAAAAGCTGCTGCTGCCTGTATTCTGCCCAGAAACACCAAGAACTTTATGTATTAATGGAAAAATGGAGTGAGAGGCTGCCAACAGTCTCGTGCACTGGATATTCTTATTCCATTGTACATCCCGAGTTTAAATACAGCCATCAGCCACAAAAATAAGGCTGCATTTAAACAAGAGGCCACAGGAACAAATCAGGCCTGGGGAAGATCAGGACAGGTGTCAGAGACCTTTGTGGTCACTGTCGAGGCTGCTGCACCCCACGAGACCGAGGTCTGCTGACCAGACAGAAGGACACAGCTCTTGCCCACAGCACCCCGCAACCCTGCAATGCATTTTTCTCTCATTTTACCACCTTTAATTTCAGTCAGTGCCCAGAAGTCCTCAGAAACAGCAAGCAGCCTGCTCACAGAGCCTCAGCTCCACCCTGTCGCCGCTACAGATCATCTAAAGCCACTGGAAGAAGACAACCAGCCCCCAGAGGTCTCAAACCCCCAGGCCACACATTCCTGCAGTACCACACAAAAGCATCAAAGCCCCATCCACTCCCTGCCTGCCAGGCAAAGCAATAAACAAGCCCTTGTCCGGCAGAGAACTAACCCAAACTGGTTCCTTACAGATTTGTGGGGACCTGCTCAGCTCCCCACAGCAACAACCCCAGCCCCACGCTGGAGTCCCACCAGGCAGCCCACGCCATGGTCCCCAGAGCTCCACATGTGTAGGACAACCAGCACTGGCTGCTCCACAGACATGTTCCTGACTGCCTTTCCCTCAGCACAGCCCTAATCCAGATCCCTCCAACCACCTTCCCATTTTTCACGGTGCTTTTAGGAGCGCGGCAGCATTGCAATCCCACCAACTTGTAAATGCAATGGAAATTACTGCTTGGTTCGTAAGCGTGCTTGCGTGGGAAGGGATTGTCATAGCACATTCACATAAATCTTGTTTCCTTCACAATTTAGACTAAAAACCTCTTCCGTGTGCAGCCTCAGGAGATTTATTTGCATTAAGAAGTTCCATTTCCCTCCCCAAGCCTGGAGATGAAATGCAGAACAGCAGAGATCTGAAAGCACTCGGCTCCTGAAATTACAGCATCATGTTTCTTCCTATGTGGCACATCCATCTGAAGGAAACAAAAAGGGAGCTGCCCTCCCAGCACACACACAAACATCTCAAATTAGGCACAGAGACAATGGTGGTGCAGCCATCCCCTGCACCAGGGCACACCAAAGGCACAGTGGCAAACAGCAGTCGAAGCTTCAAACCACGTCAAAGCACCGCTGCCTTTCTTTTGTGTTGTTTCTCAGGGTTTCTTTGTGAACACAGCCAACGTTTTGATCCGGAGCTCTACCTGGAGTAGCCCCATACATTCAGCTCTGCTTGCTCCTTCCTTCTGCACTCTTGGTAACAACTGCTCAGCCCAGGTGAGAAGTGATTAAACCTCAACCTTCTTGAGCTACACTGTGCTACGAAACGCTTTCTTTTAAGAGTGTGGCTTCTACAGTCAGATTAAGCCAACCTCTAAATCACACTAGTAGGGAAAGGCATTGCCTTGCTTCTTCCCCTCCTCCTAGGCGTACAGCCCCACTTCATGCCTTGTATGCACGGTATGGACACAGAAGAACGCAGCAGATCAGATCAGCTTGTAGGTCCTCCTGAACTCTAATCCCTCAAAAAGGAGAAGGATTAGCTCTGTGTACACAGGTGGTCATGACAAGGCACATAGTCCCTAGGAGCAGACAAGGAAGGGTGTAGGACCACATGGCTGGAGGCAAGGAGAAGGCAGGGCTCCTACTCTTAGGCCAGGTTAAACCAGTAATGAAACTGCAGCAAGGTGAGCCTTGCCTGCAAGCTGCCTCCTTACCAGCTATCAGTCCTGACCTCTGTGCATTTCAGAGTCTCTTACACAGGCATCTTCAATTATTCCTTTAAGATTCAGCACTTCCATGCTGATGAAGAATTGATGGCAAGCAACATTATGCACTCATCTGAGGCAGGAGAAGAAAGCCTGATTTCTGATCACGTTTAGTGGGTTCTCTTCCACATGCCAAAGCATCTTCAGTACCGTATGGCCAAACAAGATATGGGTGATGTTAGGCCCCTTCTATTTGCGACTTTCAGACAAAAAGCATTGCTCCTCACTGCAGGCACACACACTTGCCACAGAGAGATGCCAAGGATTTGACAAGCCCAACTGCAGAAGCATTGGCTGACGCTCATTCGGAGAAGGACACTGATGGCAGGATGAGGTACACTGAGGATGTCACTATTAAGCACTCTAAATGTGCACATCCTCAGCCATCAGAGCTATCTTTATTTAAGGAAATATTCCTGCACCCCTTCCTGATGCTACAGCCCCCAATAACAAAGTCTGTAATGTCCAAGAGCTGCACACATCCTAGAGCTGAGAGACTCTGTCTCAACATGGAACATGACCTGGCTTCAATTATTAATGCTTTCATTACCTCCCAGCTGGACTACAGCGTGGTGACACAGTGACAGCACAAGGCTTCAGGCTTTTAGGAAGCTCCGAATCACACAGAACCTGAGCTGACAATTCCGTCCCCTGACACGCTGCAGTCCTCCATGCAAGTGGCTGAGCAGATCTCCATGGGAGCTTTCACACAGGTCATGGTGCCAAACATGCTGCTTTTGAAGCCCAGGAGCATCACAGCCTTCATCGCTTTCCAGGAGCGGCAGCCACATACATAATTCACATCATCTGACACAAATGTGTACAGAAACTTGTGGTTTACCTTTAAAAAAAGTGAATAAAAACTCTCAAAACAAATTTTGAAGGAGTGCATACTGCTTCTCCTACAGAGAGGGGATAGGAAAGCACAAACACCTCCTCCTGGTATCAGTCACATTGCTTCATGTGTTACAAGAAAACACCCAAAATATGACTGCAGAGGACAACATGTGTGTGTGTGTGTTCATAAAATATATATGTGCACACATATAACATGCATCTGTAAATGAACCTGGCCAAAACCAATACATAACAGATCCCTAAACCTTTCAGCACCAGTGTGGGTACACCAGTGAGGATCTGCAGCACGACAGCTGTCAACAGAAGAGAAGAAAGGCCTAGAGAAGGTGCCTGATTTACAGAGCATCTTCGCAGTGCCAAAACTCGAGCAGTGAGGCACCAACACTACCCGCCTGCAGTGTATAAATGCTTGTGTCAAAATGAAGCTTGTAATCCTCCTGGGTGAAAACACCAAACCTCCCAAATCCCAACCAACACGAAGACAGCATTGCATCAGTCAGAGTCTATCGAAAGGCAGCGCTGGTGCCTGGAGGATTACTCACAGCTTTAAAGCAGCGGCAGTGAGAAAAAATAGGAGAAGATGCTGGAATTTCACACAGGTGACACTGCTGCACGGGAAAGCTGTTTTCAGCTGCAGAGAAAGGCACTATACATATTTGGGACAGAAGGGCTCAGCATGTGCAAATCACAGGCTGACTGAGATTGCTTTTCGCTCCTGTTGCTCTTCAGTCAGACCAGGAGCACAGGGGAAGGAGCCAGCGGTCTGCTGCCTTCTGGAAACAATCAAAAATCTCCTGAGGGGGAAAAAAAGAAAAAAAAAAGAGGGAAGAAAAGTTCTGTCTTTCTCTCATTGCTGTTAAAAGTCAAAAATGAGTATTAATGAGAAGTTCCAAACATTTAAACCTCTCCTGACAGGAAGATTACATGAAAGCATCTGGACCCAAACCGGGGGTAGCAGACTCCATCCCTCCTGTGGCCTGGCAGCCCAGCGTTACGACAAGGCCTCGCTCCTCAACCCATCGTACCCAGGCCTTGCCACCCAGGAGTCCATCTGCCTCTGGGTGTGCCTCTGGATGGACTGAGTGCTATGGTCATAGAATCAATAGAATGGTTTAGGTTGCTCAGCAAAACCATGTTTCTATGCCCTGTGTGGAAGCACGGACCCCATCACCTACTCTCGGCTGAGGCATGGACACAAGCAGGCCTCAGAGAAGCACTGGTGCTGCTTGTTTTTCCCTTCCCGCTTTAAAGGTGATCAGAAGCAGTTTGTTTCAGGCAGTTCCTTCTCCTCCTGCTCCTCTCTGCTGGCAGGGAACACATCTCTCTCCATCCCCAGCTGCACAAAGGACATAAAGGGCATCCCCGCCCTCTGCTCCCTCGCTCCCAGCCTTTTCATTCGATCACCGGTCAATGTTCCCCGACACACGCGATGATCCAGGCCTTCCTGGGGTCTGCGTTCTGCTTCTCGCTGCACGGAATGACGTCGGGTCCCCTCTGCCACTCACTGCAGAGACATCACAGCGATGCTGCAGCCACCTCTTCCGAGGGAGCAGCACGGCTCACAGAGGGGGAGTGAGGGGCAGCACACCCACCCCCAGGCTCCCTGAGGCCAGAGGGGCCACGGTGGGCAAGAAGGGCATCATCGTCCTCTCCGTCGCTGTAGAAAGGAGCAGGTTTCTCCCTCGAGGGAGCTCTGTTTTCACTAACATCTGTCAGACCCAAGGGACCCCAAAGCACTTTATAGGACACTGCAATCCCAGCGGGCTGTCACAGCGCAGAATTCAGGGGAAAAAAATAAAAATCTGTCACTTTGTACTCAATCATTTACTTGCCACCTCCGCCACAGAAGTCAGTTTTTGAGGGAAATTATTGGTCGCAGCCCTATGGCCCTTATTTTGCTCCAGTCAGATACAACAGTTTTTAAATATCAACAAAAGTACTAGAAAAAAAAATTCAATCCAACAGCAAGGTTGATTTATCCACCGAAATCAGCAGAAGGAGATTCTGGACAAAGAGGACGAGGTAAAGAAAGGGCTGATTTACATGATCCAATTAGAGGTAAAAAAACGCCGCACGGCACAGCCAGGAGGACCTGAAACCCCATCCCGGCACCATCAGCTGGGACCAAAGAGCACTCTGGTCACAGGAAGCTTCCCCAGGGACCGGCCACCTGCTGTCACCGCTCTGAGGAGGAATGGAGGAACAAAGCAGCACTGGGATCAACACAGATGTCTGTAAGTTCTCACAGGACAAGGGCAAAATGCTCCCCCAAAAGCACAAAGCATACCTTGGGAGCTCTTATGAGGTGTGATAATGTGGACAGTAGAGATCCTGTAAACATTGAACAACAAAATCATTCCGGTTGGTAACACCAGTGTCACAGGCAGAAGGGAATCGGTTTCCTAATGGAAAATAAAGGCAACGTTTCCCCTCAGGATCAAGGAGGTGACTCCTTATTAGCACAACCAGTCCTGAAAACACAGCGTGTGGAAAAGAGGAGAGCCTTGATCTGCGCATACAAAAATAAGGACGTGGTTTACAGTGGGACCCGTGTCATGAAGACAAAATATGGACAGGATAGCAAAAGCCACATATAGAGAGAGTGCAGAAAACAATGACAACATGGAAATCCATGCAGATATCAGAATGAGTGGAGCACGAAGGTGGGTGGAAACCAAACGCAAACCTGCCGACAGCTGTTAGAACAGCAAAAAGGCCACGGTGGGCAGACTGCAGGGCAGCCCCATGGCTCAGGGGCACGCCTGACTCACCGAGCACCCCATCACCCAGACAGCATGGGTGCCCCGGGGCACACTCAACCCAAAGGAACTTGATACCCGCAGCCAGACGGGCAGTGAATAATTCAGGCCCCCCGATCGCTTACATCGTGCTCAGGAAAGGCAAAGCCATGCTGCGGGTGCCCGTCGGCACAGCCACACAGAGCTGCTTGTCCCCGCACACACTGCTCCCTGTGTGCTGCTGGGAGGGGAATGCTGCTGGGACCGTCATGTGCTCACCAGCAGCCCGGCCCCAGGAGGAAAGCTGGCGAGGATAAAGGCACATCTCCCCATCTTCCACAGGAACGGGCAGCAGTAGGCTATCATAAAGAGGAAAACTGGGGAGAGGGGAAAGTGATAAGGAAAGTCAATAAAAAAAAACTGTTTGGGGATGTGAAAAATGTTAACCTTCAAAGAGACGCAGCTGTTAACAGAGCATCACACATCAGAGGAAAGAGGTTTCGGAAAAATCCTCCGTGCTGGTCAGCAGCCCCTACGGATGAGCAGAGGCACGCATGCAGCAGGGCCGCTCTTCACCTTCTCCACCGGGCTGAGAACAGGCTCTGACACGGGCTCAACGTGCTCCAGAAGTGCTATTTACTCTCACCCCCACTAGAAACGGGAAGACCTCAAGATGAGAGAGCACCTCTTCAGACTCCCTCACCCTCCAATAAAACACACCTTGTGCTGAAACCACCGTGCTAAACCATGATTCCCAAGGCCAGAAAAGTCCTGGCAGACCCACCAGGGTGCTGAGTGCCCTGTTTCCAAGACATGCCCTGCACTGGGCTGCTCCCCACCCAGACCAGATCTGCTCGTGGTACCACATGAGCAGATGGAGATGGGGTCCGCTGGGCTCCGTAGGATCCCTACGGGGCGGCAAAAAAACCCCATTTGCCAGTACTCTTCTTGCTGCAGGGACAGATATACAGGGTAAGGCATCTTCTGCACAGATGTCTGCCCCATTACAGATCTCCCTGAAGCCTGGGCGGGCTCAGTCTGCAGCTCAGCAGACAAAGAATCCCAAACCCAACGCGAAGCCACAAGTAAATCCCCACAAGCCTGGGCTCCAGCAGCAGCTTCATTATCTTCACTGTGTTTTTTTCTTTTAGTATTTGCACTCTGCTGGCTGTCACAAATACAATGTTTGAAGTGTATGAATCCACATCAAAAACCACGCAGAGAGAACACGTTAACTCTATTTGAGCTGAACACAAACTTAGCACAGGGCGTATTTGGACGAAGCCTTTTGACACCTCAGACTGCACTGCACCAACACGTGCACACCCATAGCTCTGCCTTGGTAAAAAGGTGGAAAGAGAGAGCGCAGAGAAGAATACGCAGCGCTTCTCAGCGCCTCAATCTCACGTCCTCTTTAACAAACAAGAATTACTGCATCATTAGATTTAGCGGCAGCACTTAAAAACAAATCAGATTTGGTGAGAGGGAAAATAAAGCTATTGACTCTTGACATTTGCAACTTGGAGTATATTAGACCTGCTCCTCCATTTATATTTAGTACACCAGTAAGGAAAGCAGCAGTCCCTAATTACACAGAGGCAGAATCATCTTTACCAAGGGCTCAAACGCACAGGAAGCCTTCCTCTTCCTGGTGCTGCAGCTCCCCAGGAAGCCATCCCGGCCAGGTGACTCACCACCGCCATCCCAGCAGGGCACGATCCCGGGGCAGCTGCAAACAGCTGCTGGGACCCACCCCAGGGCAGAGGCATTCAGACCAGCACAGACCCAGAGGGCTGTTTTACCCTGCTCACTTTTACAGGACCTCATGCCTCCCTGCATCCCCCAGGGCTGTTTCCCTGTCTCAGCTCAGCTGAACCACGCCGGGCTCCAGCACACGAGAGAAGCTGAAGGAATGAGTTCCCCTGCAGCCGGGTCTCAGGACACATCCTGGAAAGAGAAGGAAAGAAAAGTGCAAATCGGAAGGACTGGGCTGCGATGTGTGCTTGCTGGGCTCGATCACACACTACCAATGCAGGCTTTGGTATCCTGAGTTTTAACATAAGCAGCAAGCTAACAGCTTCCACCTGCCCCAACTCAAATCTTTCAAGGAATGTATTGATTTCCTACAAGCTTTTCACTATATAATTTTCCCTGTGCTTGCATTGTGTTTGCATTGTGCTGTTTGCACTGGTACTTCTCTAGCACATGCTACCAGATTTATTGAAAAAAGATAAAGGATGCAATTTTCCCTCAGATTTAAATTCGCTATGAAAAGCACAAAAACCATCAGCATCTGTTGCCTTTATTACCCCCCGACACCTGCAGATACACAGAGGTCTACACACAAGCCAGCAATCAAAGCATTTCGGCCTTCTGCTAGTGCAGCAACACAAAAGAATCCAGTGAGCATCCTGGTGCACAGCTAGCTTTCATTTGTGCAGCCAACCCTCTTCGCCCCAAGAAAATAGGAGACGTTTTACATCACGACCTTCAACCTACAGGAAACAGCAAAGTAAGAGTTGAGAAGGAATATTTACAGAGAGGAAGCAGCTAGAAAGGGGCCAGATGAGTTTCTTCAACGTGTTGGAAGTTTTCTAGCTCCCAGTTTCAGTTTCAGGGACAGCTCACAGCCGCCACGCATATCAGTGCAGCATTCAGCCGCGAACACTCATCTAAAATGAGACACCCCCAGACAATAATAGGAAGGGTGTGAATCCCTGCACAGGAGGTGGAAACACGGCATGTTTGGCCAAACCTTGTTACAAGGCATCCCTGGCCTTTCTCTCCCCCGCCGGCTCGCAGTGACGGCCGACCCATCCAACCCATCCATCACAGCGCTCCCGGCACGGCGCAGCCTCTGCCCTGGACCCACACACTCCTCCACCACGCAGAGGAATTGCCTTTCCTGTCAGCCTGCAGCGACAGGGGCTGCCATGGCAACTCACAATGATTTTAATACGTTTGGTTTGTTTTCAAGGGCAGAACCAGCACACGAGCACATTGTGGACGTGCTCCAAAGGGCTGACTTCGAAACCTGGTACACTGGGGAAGCAGCAAGAGGAGTAAACGTGAGCCCTCCTTCTCTGCAGGGGAGCAGAAGGAGGACAGCAGCAGGGGGACACTCCCAGCCACATGGCAGCCCCAGGAACACCACAGTTCCCAGCATGTGCTGTCACCCCACAGCCTCTGCCCAGCCCTCCAATATCCGCAGCCAGCATAGCGCATCCCCATGCTAAAGGCACCAGACCCACTTGGGCTGACTTGAGTGGCTTCCAGCTCTGCTCTGCAGCATGCACTCCCTCTCCTGAGCTCTCAGTGGTGATGCCCAACTCCACTCTGAGCCAGTTTAGAGAACTAAGCATGCAGAAACATGCAGAAACCTAGTCCTACCAAAAAACAAAATCCACTGAACTTTCACAGAATCACAGAATAACCTCAATGGAAAGCGATCCACAAGGACCACTCAAAATTCAAACCCTATGTCTGAGAGCATTGTCCAAACGCTTAGAATCACAGAATCATTAAGGTTGGAAAAGACCACTCAGATCATCTAGCCCAACTGTCAACCCACCCCCACCATGCCCACCCACTAACCCGTGTCCCTCAGTGCCACATCGAGATGCTTCTTGAACACCTCCAGGGATGGTGACTCCACCACCTCCCTGCGCAGCCTGTGCCAGTGCAGCACCACTCCTGAGAAGAAATTTTTCTTAATATCCAACCTCAACCTCCCCTGGCACAACTTGAGGCCATCCCCTCTCACCCTATCGCTGTTACCTGGGAGAAGAGGCCGACCCCACCTTGCCACAACCTCCTTTCAGGCAGCTGCAGAGAGTAACGGTGTCCCCCCTGAGCCTCCTCGAGACTGAGCAATCCCAGTTCCTCAGCCACTCCCCATAAGACTGTGCTCCAGACCCTTCACCAGCTTCATTGCCCTTCTTGAACTCTGGCAGCATGGTGTCACGACCACTGCCCTGGGCAGCCTGTTCCATGCCCACCACCCTCTGGTGAAGAACCTTTTCCTAACCCCCAGCCTGACCCTCCCCTGACACAGCTCCATGCCGTTCCCTCAGGCCCTGTCGCTGCCACCAGAGAGCAGAGCTCAGCGCTGCCCCTCTGCTCCCCTCGTGAGGAAGCTGTAGGCCGCCATGAGGCCTCCCCTTAGCCTCCTCTGCTCTGGGCTGATCCAACCAAGGGACCTCAGCTGCTCCTCATACCTCTTGCCCTCTTGATCCTTGTCCATCCTCATAGCCCTCCTTTGGTTGCCCCCCAATAGTTTTATGTCCTTGTATTGCAGTGCCAGCCACCCGAACGTGCTCCCTGTGGTGTCACACCAAGCACACCATGGAGGAAGCAGCAATGCCTCGCTGTCAGGCAATATGACATCTTCATTTGGGATCTGCTGAGGCTCCTGAGGAAGATGCAGATGCTGCACACTGAGGAGGAAGCTTCACGTAACAGATAAACTACCCCAATGCTGAGGGGGATCCGGAAGGCATGGTCCAATGCCCTTTCCCAAACCAAGAGCAGGTTTGCAGGCCTTCCCCTCTTTTAAAAGATGATCGTGAAAACAGATAGCCACAAGATCCACCACAGCAGAGTCAGCTTGCTTCAGCAACAAATTCCTCCTTGGCATCATTCATTTTCTATGAGGCCACAACACAGCATGAACTCAGAGCTGAAGAGAGAGCCGAAGGAGGGGACTGCTTCTTTCAGTCAGAACGGCTTAGCCCCAAGGCAAGGTTTCACACCACACACCCCATTGCAGGGAGTCACCCCACAGACAGAGCCCTCGCTGGCATGGAGCAGAGGGGTTATCGATCACACCAACCTGCACCAGGTGGCCTGGCCCTGCTCAAGCCAGTCAGATTGATATGACATTCACAAAGCATTAATTCATTCCTTTTTTCTCCCCAAAAGCCCTTTGAAAGCTCAACTTATCAGCTGTTTGTCACTCCCCCATCAGCTGCTGCAAAGGGACACTTTCTGCCACACAGGCCACATCAGCATGTGAGTGTCATGTACAAACTTGAAACGAACAGAAAAAAAAAGCCAGCATGGCACGGTGCAGCCCAGATCAGCACATGGCATCATACCAGTCTCACGAGCTACACAGCCTCACAGGAGAGGGCAATAAAAAAGGAAACCTTCTACAACCTTTTCCTCTGTACCACTCATTTTACACAAGAGAATACGAAACCATCCCTAAGAACAGGATGCAGATCCATGTATGTATTTCAGTGAACTCTGGTGCCAGGGAAGGACGCTGTAGCACACGCCAAGTTAACACACCAAGCTGCTGCAGCACAAGATGGTGGCAGCGTGTAGCTCCTGCCATTCCCAAAACACCCTCCAAGCATCATCCTCTTTGATGGGGTGGGAAGCAATTAAGCAAGGAAGCCATCTGAACCCAGCACTCAGATGCCTGCTCCTCCATAAAGGGCCCGGTGGAGTTGTTCTGTTCCTCTGGGCACATCGTCTCACAACTTTTTTCCTAGCATCAGTGTTATGCCATCATATGCATAAGGACTTAAGAAGGGCTCAATTCTATGATAACGGAGGCTAGGCCAAAGAATACAGGGATATTTAACTGCTGAAAACAAAGGATTAAATCTGTGAACAGGAACCAAGAGATCTGCTTTGATTCCTGTAAAGCTATCTGCCTTGTATAAACTCTGCGGATACATTCGTCTCTGCCTAGCTGATACATGACAAAAACGGCTCGGGCCACCTAGGGACTGACCACCCTGGAAGTGGCAGAGGAAAAGAAGTTGTTGGAAGTGTTTTCTATTCCCTTTCCTTGACATGCTGGCTCTTACCGTGAACCTCTCCCCCAAGCAATACCACTACCTCATTTTGCTGTACATCCTCCCTTTTCCGAGCAGCACGTGAACGTGATTCTGCATCCTTGCCAGATTCGTTGCTGCCCAGGGGGTTAAATACAGCAACAATGAATTGACCAGTCTTGTTAATTTAATTCAGCTACATGAGAAATCTGTAAACAGAGGCAGAAGCCATGACAATACTATCAGAGGGCTCTGAACACAGCACTGTATAATTTGCTTTTGGTTGTTGCTGCCAGCTGCATGAGGAAGAAGAAATCTTCTTACTGGATGCTTCACATTTTTACTGTTTTATCTCATCCAGGTACGAGGAAAGCATCCCACAGGCACTTTGGTTTTTCTACCCTGCCAATTATCTTCACACGTAATGTGCTGAATTAGCATTCAACAAGACAACTTCCAGCAACTCCTGACCCAGGAATAACTCAACAGTGGCCAGAGGTGAAAATCTCCGTTGAGTCACCACCCAGGGAAGCAGCAGCCTCCAGGAGACGAGACGTGTCTCGTCCCGTCCCTGCTTCCCAGCACGGTCTCATTTCCATAGAGGAGCTGCCTGCATTTCCACAGAACGCAGCCTGTACGAAATTCACTGCATTTTCTGGTAGTAACCTCATGCAGATAGCTGCCCCTGTGATGAGCACTATGCAGTAACCATTTACAAAGAAACATCTCCCCCAGAGTGAAGCTGATCACTCAACAGCCTCTGCACCCCAGGAGCATCCACACAAGACAGAACAATACTTACCTAGGAATTGAAGTCCATCGGGGGCCTATTAAGAAGTTCTCCACTACTTAGTGTGACCAGATTCATCATCAAAGCCCTGCCCAGGAAGTCAGAGCCAGAGAGAGCCTCACAATGGTAGGAATTCACCCATAGCAGGGAACAATGCCACATGTTTACTCTTGCTCAAAGGGCCCAGAGATTTAGGGATGGTCTTTAAAATCCCATTCTGGAAGCAAAAGTAAAAATTGCTGATCCCAGAAGGAACCAGGCAGATCGACAAACCTCTGAATTTTCGCTGTAAAATCTAAGAATTCAGGAATCCAACTGGTAACCTAGAATAAGGACCAGCTCAATAGAATGGCCATAAAAATTCTATTCCAGACTAACCCTGACGACCAAGTAAAGCACACAAGCCAAATAAAGCACTTGATATCACTGTGCCATCAAGACTGCTCAATTTGTCCACTGCACTACACGTTCTTCAGAGCATTTGCACCATCTTCTTATCAAGAATCAAACCCCAGAGAAGCAACTCCACACAGTATCTTACAACAGGAGCCAAAGCATATAGATTAAAAAAGGATTTAGAGAGAAGTGAGAGAGAAGTGTAGACTACAGAGTGCATAGAAGAGCCTCCTAAGACCTTGCCAGCGACATTGATGAAAAGGCAGAGATCTGTCACCCTGGAAAAACTGAGTGCCTGTGGGAGCTGGGAACAGACACCCCAAGGTAGTGCCTGCTCTCAGGGCCAGGCACTGCTTGGGGCAGCAGTCTGTCACCACGTCCACTTCACAGCCAGGGGCTCCTGGCTCTGTGGGGACAGAACCACTGCCCCCAGCTCAGCTGCAACACCCACACCACTGAACACCAAAACCCGATAGAAATGGGAGCTTCTTACCACAGGATGAAACAGAGGCACTACACATTCCCCAGCCACATGTTAAAATGTGGGCTGGCTAGTCTTTTCCTTAAACACAGATTTGCAGATGCTAGCATGAGAAAGGAAGAGAAATAGATCACCAAAAGCAAAAAATAGCAGCTGGTACAGAAAGGATGAACAAACACTATATCAAAAGCTGCACTGCAAAGCAAGTCAATCTCCCAATCAAACTCCAAGAAAGCTGACAAACCCTGTCCCATGATGCCACCAGGACTGGAAGCTGATTCTTCTATGGCAAGTGCCTGCAGTAATCATGAGTTCCAAAAACGAAACAAATACCAAGCTCAAAAGAAAAAAAAAAAAAAAGGCAAAAATTATCTTCCTGTTTTCACTGGAAAGGTCATGCCTATTTAAGGAAACCTTCCCAAGCAACATGGACATGCTCCATCGACATCCATCAACTAACAGCCAGAGTTAACTGCAGTCACACATCAGAAAATTCCTAGTCCTAAAAGGAGTTGTGGTCTAAGCTCCTCCTGGCACGCAGTCAGGAATAACTGATACCACTCAAGATCAAAACATCAATTCATTGACCAGTGAAGGAGGAATTCTTATCTGTGATCTACCCCCTTAAACTTTGATTACTAGGAGGGGAAAAGAAAAAATAAGAACACCACACACAGTCTCACAGTGCCTCCATGTATTCTAGTCAATACCTCCCCCATGGAAAACACCTATCCCCAAGAGAACCTGTACATCAGTCAAAATGTCTTACTGAAAGAAAACTCAGATGCATTCCCAAGCTCACAAACAGATTTCAGGCCAGAATATGGAGTCCAAGCAATTTTTAGTGATGCAAATTTGTGATTTATCAACAAATAGAGAGATAAAGATGAGTTATTCTTCTGAATCTGTTTGTGATATTTGGCACTGCCATGTGATGCTGCTGTTACTCTTGAAAGAAGGCAGAAGAGACCAGGCAAGATGGTGAAAGGCAGTAAGTCCTTTCTGGAAGGATGCAATCAGCAGATAGTGACACACAAAGGAATAACAGACCTAATTACATGCATCATTTCAGTTTCCTGGCATATTCCATACACGCACACGGACACGTCTATACATGTTTGATAAATGGGTAACTGGGACAGACACTCACATGTCAGTCTTGGTCCCATTCACCACATCCAAGTCCATCAGAGTGGTCCAGTTCGTGGACAAGACTAACTTTGCAGGTCAGAAGTGGGCCCTGGAAGCATGGATGGACTGACAGAAATGCTACAAAGAGTTAAGTCACACCGTACCTCCTTCATTTAAAGAAATCAAAATCCACAGTTAGTCGAGGTTTTTCCCTCCCCCTCTACTCTGAAGCTTCATCTGACCCATGGTTGATGGATAACCACCACATGGACAACACTATTCACGGGCACTGCTGTCACCTCCTGCTGAATCCATCCACCCCGGCAAACAATGGCCTTGCCTCTGATTTGTGCCTGTCACCACTCATCCCAGCTCTCACAACACGTACTTGGCATGAAGACCACCACTCTTAGGTGGTGGTAACTCCACCTCGCCCAGGAAGTCAGAAGTTTCCAAGTGTTTAGGTACAAAGGTGACAGAGAGAAAAAGCTGTCAGATCCCCCTGGTGACATCACCAGGTGCCAGATCAGCACCAGCTACACACGAACGCTCATCTTCTCTTCTCACTTTAAGGCAATAAGAGCTCCTGAAACACATGCTGATGCACAAAGAAGGCATGACCAGGTTGGTGTTTACCTCCTCTTGGGAAAAGAAACGTGGGACAAGGCGCTTTTTCCTCCCCTACAGCTTTATACTGCTTTTCGTGCTGTAGTCTGACAATCCTAGCCAACAAGATCGAGCATCCGTCTAAAATCCTCATCCTGTTCTTCAGGGCTCTCTGCAGATGGCAGAGCCCTGGCAACATAGCACGTTCCTATACCCCATTTTCTCAGTACTGTACTTGGGTAACAAGAAGAAGAAAACAGAATCAAACACTCATGCAAAGCAGCAAAAAGCAGGCACTGATGGGATGCATCAGGAAGGAAGGAGATTCCAAGCCCATGATCACTCAAGTATTTCACTCAAGACATCTGAATCCCAAGGCGCAGAACTGTTCTGCTGCCCAGATGTGTCACAGAGCCTCCCGAGCAAAGCATGCTTCAGGCTGCTCCCCTCTCCTCCTGCCAGTCCCACAGGCTCCCTGCACTGCAAGCAGAGGTGCTGGTCCCTGTCCTTCCTTGTCTGAACAGCAGCCTGCTGCTTGTTAAAAGACCAAAAAGTTTTTGTTGTTGTTTTTTTTGTTTTTTTTTAAACTTAGTAGGTAAGGTAGCTACGTTCTCTGCTAGAATAGCATTTCAATTGCAAAGGAGCTCCACGTTAAAAGACAGTGGTTACAGCTATCCGTGCAACTCCATTTGGTTTCATATAAGCATACTGGCTTACATGCAAATTTTTCCTGCATGTTACTTCACTCAAGCCCAGAAAGGACTGTGTCCCAAGAAGAAACAATGTCTGTGCAACTCACTTGTCCTTCACTGCAGAAGCAGAGATACATGGGTTTGGAGTTAAAGACAAGCAACATCCCTTCTGCTTAGAAAGTCAGGTTTCAAATCTCACTCACCTTACAAGCAAAGCTCCTTTATGATGACGACCAAGTTCCTTAGTCCAAGCTTTTCCACCTTTTTTCCCCAGACAAAAACAACATCACTTTGTATTTGTCCAACATGACATGCTTAGAGATCCAAGCTGTGGCAGCAGTGGAAGCTGGAGAGAGCTGGAGATATAGTGTCTAAATGTTACCACAGATCCATCAGCAAAAATAAAAACAAACAGAAGTGAGAATGAAAAAGACTCAGGTTGCAGTTGTCAATGGGATTCTTGCAAAACTGGCCATATTACCAGAACCTCAATTCCTCATTTCCTACAATAAAAGATAATACACCTTTCCTACCTCTCAGGAAAACAGCAAAAATAAGATCATTAGCAGCTGTGAAGCACTCGCGCTACAGAGATGAGTACCATAGAAAAGACCATTAAAAATTAATAGTTTTGTATTCAGTGCAGGGTTTAGATTATCTGTAGTAAATACGCTTTGGGGTCAGACATTAGATGAAAAGAAGAAATGAAATACTGAACAGCTCTCGATCTGAGCTCGCACCCATTGTAACTGATAACAAAACTCCTGCTAGATTTAATAGCGCCTCGGCGAGCGTTATCTGTTTGATGCCCTTAGAGATGAGGTCACCTACAAAAACACAGCACACAACCACCCAGCTCAGACCCCACAGGGGCCCTTCTTGACACATCCTTCTGTGGGCTGCTCACCAGGTATAGCCTCTGACCCCCCCACGCTGCTCCCACATTCCCAACCATCCCCGGCTGCCGTCAGCAGCAGCTTCGGGTTGTCCTTCCAGTGCCCTGCTCTGCCACGGGACCAGACGAAGCATCACTTCAATGTTGTCTTGAATCCCAGAAGCCACCACAGGTCACTCAAAAGCTGGGCTTCCAGAGGCACCCAGTGCCCAGCACCTACAGTCGTACTCCATCCCTTTTTCCTGCATTCCAGGGCTATGCAAGGCTTTCATAACCAGCAGCCAACACAGGACGGGAGCCTCTTGGATAGACTTTCTGGAATAGGAGAAGAAGAAGGGCAATGGAGAACAGCTCTTCGTTTCTTCTTCCTACGAAGAGGATGCAAAGCCACAAAACAGAACAGAAATCATGGCTGGGCAGGAACTGCTCAGAAGCACCATCTCCCATACGCTGCCATCCAAGAGCATCCCCTCCAGCTACTCTGCCCGTAAAACCCAGGGCCAGCAGAGAAGACGCAGTGGGCACGGAGGAGCCCAGCTCTCCAGACTCTTGGAAAAGCCACATTCCCACCCCACTGCCAGCACAGAAACAGCAACTGCCAGCAGCAAATTACAGGCCTGGGATCACAGCTCCAGCCTCTTCTCAGCCCACGCGGTGCTAAATCAAGCCTTGTAAAGCTTTGGTGGGGCTTTATTCCTGGGCATCATCCCGGGGTGCCGGCCACCCCAAGCATCTGAGAGGATCTCCTGCAGAAGAGCTCTGCAAAAAGCATCTCTGAAAGGAACGCACACACGTCCCTGCAAGAAACCTGAGCTGGATCCAGATCCCAGGGCCTCTAGGGAGAATGTTTTGATATTTGCAACACACAGAAACGCCACATAAGGTTGCTTCTTTAGCCTCTCTATTAAAGGAAATTTAGCTACATACAGCCACAGGGTAAAATGCACTGCTGCTGCTTTTTTTTCCCTCCCCTTAAATGGTGCACGTTCTGTCCCATTTCTATGCTAAGTAATACTTGCATTATTGTCGAGGCAATTACGAGCAGATAGAACCCAAGAAAGCCATAAAGAAAAAGCAACAACCGCTTCTAGCCCACGCTTTTTGAAGAAAGCATCCAATTTTCCTGCACAGCAAACTCTCCTAGACAAAGAGGGAAACGCGCAGCGGCAACGGGAAGGCGCAGCCGCTCTACCAACATCCCCCCGTCCTGCACCAGAGACGCGAGCCAAAGCTCTCACGCCCTGGTTTCTAATTGGTATGAATGACGACGACGCTTTGCCCACGCTCCAAAGGTTAGTAGGTGGCGGCAGGAGAGATGATTGAACACCAGTGTCTCGCCAAGCAAGCAAGCGGAAATTGCACTGCTCTACCCAAAGGGACCCTGGACCAAGCTCAAATTCAGCGGCTGTCTGTCCCTCGTTAAACACCGGGAGGTTTGCAGACAACCTTTCCCACTTCGCAGCTACTTCAGTACATCGTATTGTCGCTGAGGAGTCAGAGTCCCATTTCCCTCTGTCTAGCAACAGAGCTGCTATGGGCGGTTTCAACAGATGCCACATGCACACACCACGAGCCAAATGGGAAAGGGAGCGGAATTGTTCACAAGCATCTCCCTAAACACCCTGGGCACCATCCAGAAGGGAGAATTCACAAAAAGCACTGCAGGTCAGGGCAGTGGCACGGCCCGCACCCAGCGAGGAGCATTCACACAGCCCCTGCCAGCGCTGGGTCCGACTCCTTGCAACGTTTCCAACTCAGCCTGGAGAAATGGAGGCGTGCTCATGGAAGAGAAATAGAGAAAGGGGGAGCATCTTTGGGGAAACACATGCACATCTTGCAAAGCAGCACTTTCCTGAGTTTAGAAAAGATTGCAGGCAAAATTAAATTTACTGGAGAGCAAAGGCAGCTAAGGCCCAAAATGCAGTCAAGCAACTAATCCCTAAACACTGGGATTATCTCATGACAGCTACACTCCGGCCTCCATTCAATACCACTGTAAAAGGTAGATCAACAGGATGCTTCAACGAACTGGAACTTGTTACCCCTAATTGCTGCTCTCACTTCACTCCTGGATGTTCCTCTGATCCCTTAGCCACGGCATTTCAAGAGCACACACACGGAGAAGGTCAAGTCATATCCAAGATTGGCAAATTAAACAACAAGCTTCCAGTTGGCCAAAACTCTGGCTCTTCTCCCTCTCTTTGTCTGAAAACTTGAGTTTGCCCGGTGTCACGAGATAAGCCAGCAGCACAGACTGATAGGTTTTAAAACAATATTTCAACCAAAAATGCCCCGAAGGGCAGAGGTTCCCACACAGCAGCCCAAAGGCCGCCAGCGATAGGCTTATTTTCACAAGTTACCGGCAAGCAGTCCTTCAGCAGGTCTCTGGGGGGCCCTGGACCACACACACAGCCCTGCTTGGGTCCACAGCTTCCACACATCTCCCACCACTGGCCCAACTTCAGTTTTGTTTTTTTTTTTAATTACCTGAAAGCAGAGAGGTGAACTCCAAATGTCAAAGGGCGAGTGGGAGCCCCACAGGTGGGGTCTCTGGAAGGAAAAGCCAATGGAGAATGTTTTCACACAGGACATGCCTGGTTGAGACACGCATCAGTCTGGACTCAACTCCTGCAAAAACGGAGAGCCCAGGCTTTCAGCAGCATGCCAGCACGCTCGTGTTTCTAAATGGGAATTGTGGAAAGGAAAAATTAGCAAGCATATGTGTACAGCTGGTACACACACGCAGAAGGAAACCATCTCCAGCAGAGCCAGACCTCTGTTCGGCTTCCAGCCTCTCAACTCCGGCCATCACCTTTGAACACAAACCTCTGAAATCCGAAGAGAAACACCGGCAGAGCCTGTAGGGGTACTAAAGTATCCAGAATACTTTACTGGGGCTTTCCATTTTCCTGAACATGGCGGGAAAAGAGCCAACTTTAAAGTGCTCTCAGCATCTCTACAATCCCAACTTTCAGTCTGCGCGCCAAAAGTTTGCTTTGAACTGGAGATTTTCGAAGCCTTCCCAGACAGTGTCAGGTAACTGCTAACGCTCAAATATTTTAAAAACCCATAGGACAAAAGCAAACAGAGAAGTAACAACAAAGGAAAAGGTGATTCATTATGCCTCAGCACATCCACAATAGTCTGTCCAAACAGCAGCCCAGGAAGCCTCATCCTGGACACAAGGACGGGGTCAGCTTCTTAAAGCTGGAACTTCATTTCTCATCCGGCATGTCTTGGACCCCTTGCATTGCTCTGCATCTCTTTACAGAGATGGCCACACCATGAATAATAAGAGAGAGGAAAAGCTAACCTGATTACACAGCTTTCTGTGGTTTACTGGAACTAGACGTTCTTCTCCACAAGATTTAAAGATACAGATTTCCGCAGGGTCACCCACGGTTCAGAATCTGTTATTCACAGACCCCTTCTGCTTCACGGCCCCAGTCAGCCCTTTTACTGACACCACTCAAACCTGTCGTGGAAATTATTAACAGATCCATCTCTTGCCCTCCTCTGAAGGACCACTGAAGGGCCACAGCTTGAACCGTGACACAAGGAGCACGTTGATGCTCTTGCTGGTACTGAGATCCCTCTTGGGCACAAAGCTAGCGCGCTTCACTCGAGGTCAAGCAGACAGCTTGATTTCAGACCACGCAGGAATTTTCAGCCCAGCCAAACTGACAACAGCCCCTGGATCCCCACCCTTCCCCGCTGTGGGAGCCGCAGCTCTTGTCCAAGGATCACCCAGGAATCTCCACCTCACAAACCTCCCGAGATGCCCCCGCTCCTCCCTTCTGCCTCAGGTTTCCCACCTTCATCCCAGAGGGGTTTGAGCTGGTAGGGGGTGTTAGAGAGCATCTTCTGGCTCTTGGTTGGAGGGGAAGCAGCAAGAGTTTTCTTGCAGAACAAAGACTTATGTTCTATTACATCACCGTTTAGTCACAGAGCCCTGATCTCAGCAGTACCAGTCATCCTCATGAACCTTGTACTGACATGCCTGAATGGCAACGCTAAGTCACCCACCACTGCCATTAAAATTTATGTGGACTAGATAAGGTACAAACCTGAAGCTCATTAAGCATCTTCCCTGCTCAGTCACATCCCGGGGACTCAGGGATACTGAACACAGAAATCGTTCCTGCAAGAAGAACAAGGACCAGCTCTACTCACGCTTTGCCTCCAACTCCTACCGCGTTACTCTCAGAATCAACTTCAATTCACTAACCAGAGGAGACCTCAAAAAAGCTAAATCAAGATGCACCTTGGGGACTGAATCACCTCATTCAACCTCGTGCGGAGCCACCAAAGATAACTGCACAACAACTTCCCTCAGCACCTTGAGCCAGCTGGCACACCTCTAGCACAGCGATGGGGAAGGAACGCAGCACCCTGGCACGACGCCTTCGTCTGCAGCCCCACAGAGAAAGAAGGGCTCCTCCCAGCTCGCCACGCTTCCCTCTGTTCCTCGCGTGATGAAAGACGAGATTACAGCAGGGGTGCTTTCTCTTCCAGCTGTGCAGCAGTCAACCTCTTCTGAAAAGCATCAAACACAGCTGCATCAACCACTGCATTTGGGCGCAGTCTCACAAATGCCTTAAGCCAATACAGTTTTCCCCCCTCTGTAAGGGCTTATTTGCACCCAGATCAGCAAGCTGTTCCGAACAATTCCACTCACCCTAGCCTGCAGAGAGCCAGCCCGCTCCTAGCTAGCACCTAAACAGTTAAAAAGCAGCAGCACCTTTGGGGCCCTTCTTTTCCAAAGCTTACAAACACACCCAAATACCTCCAGGAGACATTCCTGGCCAGCAGCATTTGGTTTTTGCCACTGGCAGACCATAGGGAGCTGGAAAGCAGCAGGTTGTGCCGGCCCTATCCCTCCCACGCCACGATTAACTGAAATCAGTCCCAGGAGCAGATAGCGGCCGTGATCCGATTTGTCCCAATCCCAACTCAAGCAGCTTTACACCACCCTCCTAACGAGATCAGCGCTGGCCAAACACCGTTTATCCGGCCTGATCGGAGATGGATTAGATAATGAAACCCTAACTGCATAAGCTGTCTGAGCACGCTGGCCTGAGACAGCGGAGAGCAAGAAGCCCCACACACCTAAGGGTTACTGTAAGCTCTCAGGCACACTTTGCCCCCAAGTTCTTAGCAACCAGCCACTATCTTATCTTCCCATAGACCAGGTTTGATACTTCATGTTACTAGACAAAAAAAAAACAACCACTGTGAGCTTCACAACTGCATCACGAATCGCTACAGCTAAATGATTTCTTCCAGCACTGGAAGCCACACTCGCATCCTGAGCCATCAGTACGGAGGGACCGTGCACGGAAGGAATGGCAGCGAGCGCGGCGCCCCGGGATCCCTCCCCGTCAGCCTCGAAACACGAGGTCAGGGAGTGCACACAGCGGCAGCCCGTGGCTCTGGGGCAGGAAGCAGAAAATTGACAGGATCTGCAGGAAAAACAAGGTACAACAGTCGCTGGTGTTATTTCCAGCTTCCAGAAAGCCTCCAGTGCATATGAAAAAAAAAAATATCTAAGAATAGGCTCTTTATTCCCCTTGTAAGCATTACGTACAGTTCAACATAGAGAATTTGCTTAAAAGAACTCATTATTTTATAATAAAGTACTTCAAAAGACCGCACTATCCGAACAGAAATCCCGACAAAAGGCCACCTTGTACGTGTTTTAACTTTTTGGGACAAAGATATAGGATTTCAAAACATTAAAGAACACCTCTTCCTAGCGCAGAAAGTATCTGTAAGATCATCTTCAACTTGGGTGTTTGGGGGCCTGCAAGCACGGCACGGTTCTCCAAAGCAATAAACCACTCTTTAACCCTAAAATACATCAAAGTGAAACTTCTGGCCAAAAGAGTGGGCACACATATTTGTGTGTATACATTATATGTGCACACATGCCATGTGTGCATATATTCATCCTTTATAACAAAAAGATTGAAAACTCCTTTCATATCCATATACAGAAGGATTAAATGTATGTTACAAACACCAAATAGCTACAATACAGGGGTCTTCGTCCAAAGAACAGTTCTATTGACCATAAGCACGTTTAACATCAAAACTGAACTCACACATTGCACTTCTCTGTGCAATTTCCCTGCTGTTTGCCAGTGTTTGGCACATGCACCCGGCCCAACCCTCTGCCCAGGGCCACAATTCACCCCTAGGGCTGTGTGTGCCCACTGTGGGAGTGCCACGGTTGAAGGCTGTGATCTTTTGTAGCAGTCACCGAGCAGAGAGCAAAATGCTCTCCTTCCATGTGAATGTGGAGCACAGGCTTTGTTTCGATGGATGCGGGACTTGTAACAATGGATACAGAACCTACACGTGAAAAATGGAACGTTAAGGCTGTTAAACCAGTTCACATCCCTCAGCGGGGAATTGCCAATAGGCTGACCGACTCTCATCGATAGCAACCAGCTGGGCACCAGCTGCAGCTCAACTGGCGCGCATCCCACCGCTGCCCATGGCCCATGCCTCCATCTGGAAGAGCTTCACGTCACCACGTCCACGTGCCCACCCCTAACACCCAACTGCACCGCGTGCGGGCACTCGGTTGGGACCAAGAACCAACACCCAATGCCTGAGCCCAGCGTGCCGGCGAGGCCACGGCTTCGAGCTTGGTGGCTCCCATTGGCCGCACTGGGGACTGGAGGGGTGAAGAGGCCTCCAGGAGGGCCCAGCAGGACCCTATGGAGAGGGAAGCTGCCCACACGAGGAGCCCAAGGAACGCCAAGGGAGAGCCGTGGGGCAGCGCTCGGCATAGGACGCGGGAAGGACCGCCAGCGCCCATCGGCACAAGCGGGGAGAAGTTGGGATGGACGGAGCGCAGCGCTTCCACAGAGCTCCCGTAGATTCGCTACGAGGAANTACCTGCATGCCGCCGCCCTCCGCCTCCGCCTCCGTCCGCGGCCGCTTGCTGTGGCCGCCCTCGGCGCCGTCCCCGCCGGGCATGGGCTGCTCCAGCTCCGGCTCCCGCTTCACGCCGCGGCCGCCGGGCA
>WBMW01002985.1:930360-995272 GCA_013396635.1 Penelope pileata | reverse complement strand
CCTTCGGCGACGGAGGGCGGGGCCAGGGGAGGGCGGGGCGAGGAAGGGGCGGGGCCGCCTTCGGGCTCTGGCGCCCAACGGCGGGGTGAAAATGGCGGCTGTGCTGCGGCCGNAAGGCCAGGTTGGATGGGCCCTGGGCAGCCTGAGCTGCTGGGGGGCACTGCCCACGGCAGGGGGTGGGGCTGGGGGGCTGTGAGGTCCCTTCCCACCCAGAGCCATTCTGTGATCCTGCAATTTTTCACCTGCTTCACGCATGGCTGCGGCGCCTTGATCACTGCTGCTAATTGCTGACCGGCCCGTGTGCTTCTGTGGGGCAGCGTCCTGTGCTGGAGCTTGGCTGCTGGGAGCACAGCGACACTGCAAAGGCAGCCCCGCGCCTGCCGTGCAGGCACAGCTACCTGCAGCGATGCAGCCAGCCTAAAACCGCCTCCCGCCTCCCCCTGTCAGGATGGGCAGCAGCGCGGGTGCTTCAGCACCTCTGGTGCCAAGAGGTGTCCCCGCAGGAGCGGAGGCAGGGCTGGCTGGGGGCTGGAGGCCATGCTGACGGGCTGCGGGGATGGCACAGCCGTGCCCCTGGGGCGCCTTGGGGCCGTGCCATGTCCCTCTCCCAGCCGGCAGCTCTGGAGCGGCTCAGCGCTGTGGTGTGGGGCCGGGCAATGGGCAGGCAGTGCCGTCACTGCTGGTTTCCAAACACGCTGCTGGAGAAGTGCAAACGCCCGCCCGGAGGCAGCTTCCCTTGGCAGCGGAGCGGGCAGGCAGAGCAAAGGACAAAGCGAAACGGCCATGGTGAGAGCAGAGAGGTTGGTGTCAGCTCGCTGCTGCCTGCTGGCAGCGCAGCCCTGTCTGCTGGGGCCTTCCCTGCCGCTCCATGTACTCCATGGCTGCTCTCTGGAGCCTGGGCTGAGCCTCCCTCGCTGACCGGGTTGTTGAGAAGCGCCTCGACCTGCGTTGCTGTGCACGAAACACCAGGCTGAGCCCGGTGACGGGGCTGAGCAGCCGCAGAGCAGCTCGTGGGTGCTCCCCCAGCAGCTCCTGTGGCACCGCTCAACCCACGGCCCGGCGGGATGGGGACAGGCTGAGCACACCCTGATGCTTCCCAGCTGTCCCCGAGCCCGCAGCCCAATTGCAACAGCACGAACGCGCCCCGGGAGCCGTGCCACAGCGGCGCGGCCGGGATTGCTCCAGCTTTCCGCTATTCCAAACATCCCGCGGGCCCCTCCTCTGCTGCTGCTGCTGCTCGAGTTGTAGCCCTTTGTGTGCTCCGCGCTCACAGACTTTTGCCAGTTCCATTCCTCAGATTTTCCTTGGTCTCAGCTTCCAACTGAAGTCTCCACGTGTCCGGGCGCTCAGCGTCCCAGCTCCAGCCCGTGCCTTACGGGTGCCTCCACCTGCTGGCTGCTCCGCGTCCCCACCGCGGGGACCCCGGGGTCAGCTGCTCCCGTCGCGCTGTCGCAGAACCACAGAGCATCGCGACTCGGCAGGGACCCACAAGGACCATCGGATCCAACTCCCGGCTCCACCCGGCACCATCCACAATTCAAACCCAATGGCTGAGAGCGGTGTCCAAGTGCCCCTTGAACTCCGGCAGCTTGGGGCCATGACCACAGCCCGTTCCCTGCCCACCACCCTCTGGGGAAGAACCTTTTCCTAGCCCCCACCTGACCCTCCCCTGACACAGCTCCATGCTGTTCCCTCGGGCCCTGTCGCTGTCACCAGAGAGCAGAGCTCAGCGCTGCCCCTCCGCTCCCCTCCTGAGGAAGCTGTAGGCAAACCCATGCCCACAGACACGTTTGCTGCAGATTATCGGTTTCCCTCACAGTCCTTCCAACCCCACTTTGTAAGGAAGCCTCCCCGTCCGTGCCACATCTGCACAAATCCTAAGGGTCCACGTAAAACCTGATGCTCACACCAGCACAGAGCCAGCTGGGTCAAGAGCTCTGCTGGAGCGCGGAGAAATCCTTTCCGTGTGAGTCAGCGCGGCGTTTGGGCGCTTGCTTAACCTTAAGCCCAAGAAATATCCCTGCAGTCCCTGAGGTTATTGATGGGCTCCTGGGCCGGGCTGGCCCCGGGCCGTGCCCTGCGGTGGGTGGTGGGTGGATGAAGCTGCTGCCGGAGCACGTCATCCCGCTCCAGCGCTCCCTTATCTCCAGCGCAATGCAATTATTTCAAATGCAATTTGGAGCCCTCGCTGCCAAAGAAGTCGAGCCCTCTCTCCCCGAATTACAGAAAATCCAGACGACACATAATCCACTACAGGAAGCACGAACGCCTAATGCAATTTTATGGGCGGCCGAAGGGTGCCGAGCCTGCTGGCCCAGACGATGGCTTGCAGATTTCTGCATGGAAAACAACAGAATCGAAGCTGGGCGGGGGAGGGCTGCCCTGCAGCTCCTCCTGGTGCCCTGTGGACCTTGGGGGCCTCGTGGCCACGGCTGCTCCCGCAGCCCGCAGCAGCCCGGCCATATTTAGGCATGTCTGCCAGCCCCTTCTCCCGGTCCTGCTGCTGAGCAGCCGCTGGGGGGGCACGCGGGGCTGCACGTGGGAGCCAAAGTAAAACCTTATCGTCCTGGGTGAAATGCAGAGGGGACATCCGCAGCCCAGCAAAGCCAGTGACAGAACCACATCACTGCGCGATCCCGATGCCACCGCACGTGTCACGGCAGGTTTGTCCCCCAGACTCGCTGACACTGATTCTTAAGGGGACGGGGCAGGGTGTTCCTCTCCCCGTGGCTCCCCTCCTCCAGGCAGCGGCGTGTCTGGGTGTCCCAGCTGCACGCTGCCTTTCCTCCGTGCCTGGCTGTGGTGTTTGTGCCTGGCGGCCGTGTTTGCTCAGCGTCCTTACAATAGCTGCGCAATGGACTTTGCCCCGGGTAATATCTGCGTAGCGCGGACCTGCAGCCGCAGCCGGACGCACGTGCGTGTACGGGGGCACCCGGCTGGGAAGGAGCTTGGCAGGAAAGGATCCCTGACTCCTGGGGGACACCGAGCGAGCCAGCAACGTGCCGAAATGTGAGCGCAGATGAGTGCCTGGCTGTGGGGAGCTGCTCAGTGCACCGCGTTGGGTGGAGCGACCCTTCGCAGGGCTCTCCTTCAGGGCACGAGGCACGCTGCCAGAAGAAGGTGTGGCTGCTCCGTCTCTCCCTTAGACACACTCGGGTTTAGGCTTCAGATAGGGCTGTGATGGTGAGGAGGAGTGCACGGACGTCTCCATCCCTGTGGACAGGACAGGCTCTGCTGGGAGGGGGACCTGGGCCAGGCACAGGAGGTGTCAGGAAGGAGAAATGAGCTCTGAAAGGGCCGCTCCAACCCAGGTGACAAAACCGCAGCTCTGGCAGCGGGGATGTGGCCCCTGTGCCCCTCTCAGCCCCCTGCGCCGGGTGAGGAAATGCCAAGGAGGAACTGAAACCAGCTTTCGACATGGGCCCACTGCCAGCCTCAGGAGGCTGCAGCATCCCACAGGGCCTGGCAGCTTCACCAGGGCTCTCTCCAGCTCTGTGGGCAGCCCAGGGCTGGGAAAAGGAGTCCCGGAGGGAAGAGGTGGCCTTGGTGCCCTGGAGCCTGCTGTAGGGGGAAGGAGCTCGGGGGAGGAGAAGTGAGAGGTGGGCTCCACGCTGTGCGCTGCTGGTTCCTTGTGAGGCAGCACACAGGGATGTTTCCCTGGATACAGGGGAGCAAAGAGCAGGAAGCGCAGTTCTTCAATCACAGCTCCAGGGGCTGTTTCTTTTCCCCCATGGAGCCATCGCTTCACCCAAAAGCGGAGGTAGGGCTGCTCCCAGGCGCAGCTCCCTGCTGCACACCACAGCCCCGTCACCACGCTTCGTCCCCACCAGGACCCCTCCTGCCTGCAGAGCCCCACTTCAGCCCGGCCCTACGGGTCAGGGGAGGAGCGGTGGCTCCCTCCCTAAAGAGGGGTTTGGAGGAGAGCGATCCGTTCATCCTGAGCGACGCACCTCACCGTAACACCCTCTTCCGCCAGGTTTCACGCCATTTCCATTGAAAGTCAATTAAGGCCGCGCTGGATGAAGCCCCCCGCAGTATAATGCCCAATTAATTAGCAGCACCAAACTAAATGACGAGTAACAGAGCACGGCGGGGCCAGCCGCTCCAGCAGCGGCATTCTCCATCCTCCCTCTCACTCTTCCCTGGGGCAGAGCCCGCTGCAGGCAGACGCAGGCAGCAGCGTCCCAGCCTTCTCCCAACCGCTCCTTCCCTGTCCTTTTCCACACATTTGGATGTCAGAGACTTGGAAGTGCCCGGTGCCAGCGAGGGAGAACAGACGCTAGTGTCTCCGCTTTGATGTGCCAGGCCCTCGCTGCCTGAGCTGCTTCACAGCTTTCTTTCCCCTCTGCAGCTCGGCTGTTTGCTTCGCTCAAAGGTCTGGGGAGTCACAAGTTTAGGACTGGAGCCTTTTTTTCTCCTTTTCCTTCTGCTTTTGTGCCCATTGTTGGCACCAGGGGAAGGAAAAAAGCAGCGCGGACAGCCAGCCAGCAGCTATCTGCCAGCACGACCTCTCTGTCCCGGGGCTGGGAACAGTTACACGGTCCAACAGGAATTGCCCCCAGCAAATCTCACATTCGGGGCTCTTCGGGGGTCTCACCAGCAGGGCTGGCACAAAGCGTCTCCATAGCAACTCGAGAAGGAAATGGAAGAGGGCAAGATCCCCATCCCAAGCCCGGTGGGGCACGGGGCTGCGGCTCGGGGCAGCTCTGCTGGAGGCCGCCCGCCCTCGGCCCTGCAGGGGCTGCGGCACCGCGCGGCTCCCGGGGCAGGAGCGCTCCGGCAGCAGGGCGGGATGCTGCAGCTTTGGCACTTTGCCTCCACGCCCCCGAGGCGGATCGTCCCGCCGCCTCCGTTCTGCCGTTACGGGGAGTGCCTGCTGCAGCCTGCAGCACCACGAGGGCTATTTTTAGCCAGGGTTATTATATTTAATGATCTGGTTTACAGCACGGGCCCACGAACCTTTGTGCCAGCACAAGTCTGGTGCGGGGGTGGGAATGCTTGAAACTCAACACACCATGAGCTCCCCCCCCTTCTGAAACTGCATCCACACACACTCCCTTCTCGCCCAGACCCTTCCGACGGCCACTGCTGTCAGCCCTGAGGTCGCATCAAATGCGCAGAGCCCCAGCACCAACTTCCAGGAACAACTCTTGCGCAGGGCGAACTTAAATCTCCCAGCCACTGGTGTTGATTGCAGCACCCTGGGCTGCACCACAGCAGTGCTGGGCATTACTCCCAGGACATTCACCCCCAGCCAGACTTTTAAAAGCTGCAGCCCATGTACCACAACGCCAAAAGTTGCTCACCACCACCTGACCCCAACACGCACGATCAATCTCCAAGCCTCCCTTCCACACGCCCCCCCTTTTTTTGCCCTCTCCCCACTGCAGTTTTTGCCAGCAGACTTTTTCCCCTCAGCATTTGCTTAGACGAATGCCGCCCTCTGGGGGCAGCACTTTGATGCTCGCCTGGGGAGCAGTGGATCGGCTTCACGCCGCATTGTTTTCCAGCAGCAGCACCCACTCCCCGCTGCTCAGGCTCTTCCTCACCACTGCTTAAGCCTCCTCCAGCTGCGGCCAATTTCAGGCCCACGGCTGAGCTGTAAGATCAGGTCCCAGCCCAGCTTCAAGCTTCAGTGAAAGAGGCAAGAGGGGCAGGTAATGGTGTCACGTTGGCTTTTTTATCCATGGCTGTATCACCTACATACAGGAGAGCCCGGGGCAGGTTAAGGGGCGTCTATCAGATGAACCCAGCCACAAGCTCCTCATTCAGTTCTAGCCAAAACGTTACAGAAGTAGATTTTCTGGGGACAAGCTGGAAGATGAGTGAAAGGCAATTTTGTCACTCCATTGATGAAACACATTTCGAGACCTCCGTCACCTCCTCCGCTAACCGTGCCTTCCGGTTACTATAGAGATCGGAAAGACAAGCTGAGAGTTTGCTCACAGCTGTGGGTTACAGGCTCTGAAACACCACCTGCAGCCCAGGAACAGCCCAGGTTCAAGCCTCACCTTTTGAAGGGTTAACACCCTGGAGGCACATCAACACACCGGCTGCGTTCTCTTCCCCCGAGATCCCCGCCGTGGGCCACCGCCAGCTGCCACAGGGCTCCACCAACACCCAGTGTCAGCACCAGAGGATCCAGCAGCCCTGCTGCCACGCCAGGCCGACGCGCCGTGCACGCGGTCTCCAGCGCGCCCAGGGAAGGAGGGACGGCGACACAGGCACGCAGACTGCAGCACATGGATAATCTTTATTGGTAACATCAGTGGAGCACCAGTAATCCATTACTGACTGTAGTGGTGACACACAGCTGAGGCACATGCTAAGGCACTTTTATTATATATATATATAAAAAAAAAAAAATTTAAAATTTGTTTTTGTGACAGCAATCGGGACACGAGGCTCCTGCATTTAGAGCGCTTCAGGCGTACAGTATGGCGCTTCGTGTGAAATTCTTTTTTACTTTGCTCGTAAGTAGGTCTAAATGCAGCATATACAATATGGTTAAGAATACAGGTAAATCCAGCAACCAGTGTACGGTGTAGAAAAGTAAAGACTATCTATATATAACCATGGTCCCATAGAAAGGCAGTGATAAAGACCTTTATTTTTTTTTCTTAATTACTTATTACGAGAGATACAAAGGCCTTACATATATCTGTGCAGATTAAAGGGTTTTTAATATACTCTTAGTCAATGGTGCACAATAACTAATCCCGACCCCTGGTTACAGAGCAGGTGCAAGAGGCTTGGACATGTCAATAAAAGAGGGATTTCCCTCCCCTTACCCCCACCCTCTGCCCGCTCCCCTATTAAATTCCCCTAGATTCTATTACCATTAAATATATTTGGTCCCCCAGAGATTCTCAGACAAGCACAAGGACTCGGTTCTGCTTCCCCAGCCTGTCCTTAACTACTGGTCCACACGACCTTAGATGAAACCGCTCAGAGGCAGAGACACTAACAGGACATCATTGCACTTCAGAGATCTGTCCAGACAGTAAAAACGAGGAGAAATTCGGGGAGGGAAAGGAAAAAAAAAAAAATAAAGACAACTTTGGCAAGTCCTCCAGGCAGTCCCGAGAGGAGCTTCCCTCTTCACCCCTCCCTGGAATCATGTGGAAGAAGAAAGGGTGAATTGCCATGGCCAAAGCACACCATTTTTCCTGAAACTGCTCCCAAACCGTGTGGGTGGGCAGATGAGAAGAGGCAGAAGTCTGAGGTCACTGAACATGATTGCCGAAAGCAAACAAAGAGGGAGGGGAAAGAATACAGGAAGGAGCTTCCCTGCAGCTAGGATCTGAAGACAAAAAGGAGATTTACAGCAAAAATAATCTTTCCCTAACCCCACTCCCTCCAAATTGTGTAAGGATTCACCAGCAGACATGGCACAGACAGTTCTACAGGACTTTGCAGTTGCCAAACCGCTGGTCAGATTTCAGAGCCCCGACTCTTTGGCATTAAATACAAAGAGGATTAGGAAACTGGAAAGAGGAGGAAACCGGGAACGCAGATGCCCGATGGCTCCAGATACACAGAGCCGGGCTTGCTCTGCAGATCCCCAGCCAATTTAAGAGGAGAGGGTTTGCAGAAAGTCCAATGGAAAAGGGGAGGGTGGATGGGTCACTCCGTCATGTGTAACCTGGGTAAAATGAGAGGACTTATTCAGTAGCTTTGGCATCACCAGCATCCGCCTTGCCGTCCACTTCCTCATCGGAGCACTCTCCTGTTCCCTTCCTGACGATTCGACGTGTCACGACAAAGGGCAGGTCCCCACGCCTGGGGAAGGACAGACAGCGTGTCAGGAACACAAGACTCCACCGAACCCGCCAGAGGCGGCAGGCTTTGGAAGAAGGAGAGGAAACCGACTGTTTGCTCTGGACAGTTGCAGCAAGCCTCTGCTGCCCCGGCTGCCGAGCCACTGCACAAAGCGCTCTGCCTTACCTGAGCTTGCTCTTGAGGGAGCTGACCTCCCTGTTCATCGCATCAGCTGTTTCAGTGGCATCCTCCAGTTCGCGCTGGAGCTTCCTGCGCGATGCGTTGGCTCGCTGGGCCTCCTCTTCTGCCTCCTCCAGCTGGCGTTTCAGCTGCTTCAAGCGCATGTTCGCCTTGTCCGCCTGAGCAGGGTGGGACAAGAGATCAGCGTTCCCCGGAGTTACAGCACAGCGCTCACAGCAGCAAAAAAGCCAGTTTTAAACGCAGGTGATGCCTTGATCCCAGAAGGGAAAGCCTCCCGCCAGCAGACTCCAGTTCACCATGCCCACCTGATCTTTGAATTGCTCGGCGTTGCGCCTCTCGTCGTCCACCTGCAGCAAGATGTCCTTCAGCTTCTTCTCGGCGCGGCGCACCTGCTTGCTGGCAGCCTGGCGCTCCCTGCGCGGAAACACAGCGACAGCTCAGACAAGAACTTATCTCCCGCTGTCCCCAGCCAGAAGACCTGACATGGGTAAGCCAGAAACAAAGAAGATAGCAGAAGTCATACTAATTTTTTATTAAAAAAACAAGGATGGGAGGCAATGTTTCCTAGAGATGATTATATGATATGGAGAGGTACTGGTGTCACAGATACGACTTTTCCTGAAGCCACAGAGAGACAGCAACAGCTGCAGCTTTAAGTAAAGTTTTGTTGAAGCTGAAAGTCTCTACAGTGAGAAACAAGGCAGGTTTCTCAAGATCTTACTTCTGCACTACCCAGTACCTGCAACGAGGCTCTCATTCAGACAAATCAGAATTCGGCCAGAAGGATTTAAAATTCCTGAGAGGGTGGAGGCTCGTAAAACCACCAGAGTTTCTGCTAGGACATACTTTGTCTCCATGTCCAACTGCTCCTCCAGCTGCACTATCTTTGCTTCCAAGGCCGTGATGGTAGCCTTGTACTTGGACTTGACGGCACTCTCCATCTCCTGCAGCTTCAGCTTCAGCTCCTTGTTCTGGCGCTCCATCTGCTGGCGAGCGTTCTCATTCTTCTGCGCGTTGCTGCGCTCGGCGTTCAGGTCGGCGTTCATCTGATCGATCTGCAGAGAGAGGCAGCACTTAGCACTCCCAGCGCCCCAGCCTGGAAGGCTGATTTCTGTCTCAGACACATGCTGACACGCAAAGGAAAAGGACCCTCAGGGTGAGCCGAACACCTGGAATAACTCTGCGACAGGAGGAGCTGTCTGGAGACAGATACAGACTAATTCTCAAAATATCTTAGATTACTCCGATTTTCAAAGTAACTACTTGAAAAACAGGCTTATCAACCTCCTCTTAGGACTGCAATTGCCAATCATGTACAGCCCTCTCTTGGGTGAAGGCCATGGTTTGGCACTTAACACACAGATTACCAGTGTTAGTGAACGGCATCCATCCTGAAGGCAAGTGGGTTCATACCTGTGCTTTACTGATCTATCGCTCATTTGCTGTTTGTCTGCTTCAGCTACAAAGCAGCAGCCCAAAACTACTGACTTGCAAAGGTGAAAGGGCAAGAACTCAATCCCCTTCCAACCCAGGGCTCTGGCTGATGGGCAGTCAAGTAGCGAGCTACGCTCTCTGGAGCAAAGCCGCCATTTGGAAACCCATCAGCGTAGGTCCTTGGCTTTAGGGAGCTGACAGAACAGCGTGCCCGACTCCTCAAGTCGGACAGAGAAAATACAGCAGAGAACAGGCAGATTAGGATCACGGTTTCTATAGCAGCCTAACAAATCCCATATGGTTAGTCCATTTGAAGAGGCACAGAACTGGCGGAAAAGTCACTTTCCAAGCCCATTGTGGCACTGCTCAGCACACTAAGATGGAAAAGCGTACTACAGATCCTATCTCTCATAACCCCTCAATTAAAAAAAAAGAGGGGGGGGACTAGAAATTCCTGATAAAGCTGGGAGATGGTTCCAGCTACCAACACTGAATACTCCATGAGTTAACGTGAGCTCCGACTGCCCACCCTATTGTTGCTGTTGTGGTCTTCAGGTGTTTCACCTTGCTCATGTCTATAGACCCTCCAAGGCCTGTAACCTACACGAAGCAGCAGCTGATGTTTCTCAGAGCACAGCGTGGCAATTTGCACAGGTTAGGGAGCCTCTGCTCACACACCCAGCCTGCAGGGGTACCTGAAGGTTTGCCTTCTTGAGCCGGTCGTTGATGATCTCGGTGTTGCCCTGTTCCTCTTCCAACTCCTCCTCCAGCTGCGCTATCCGGGCCTCCAGGCGCCTCTTTTCCTCCATGGCCAGCGCTCTACAGGACACACGAGCATTAAAGAGATGGTGGTGGCACTAATGCCTCGGGGGAAAACTTGCCACTTTTTCTTTTATAAAATAAGCCCTGTCTTCCAAAAGCACGGACGATGCAGCACATGCTGCAGACTACATAAAAACAACAGGCTGCAAAGTATTTTCTCCAACCAGCTCCTCCACCCTTGTGCGAGGAACATTACTCACCCTTTACCACTGTTGTTGGCAATCTCGTCAGCCAGCTCATCCCTTTCTTGCTGGGCCTGGCGCTTGGCACGCTCAGCAGCTGCAAGTTCCTGGAATGAGAACGAGACGGCCAGTGATGCAATGGGAAGCGACCAACTAACGCAGCGTAGGAAAAAGCAGTTACTGGTAATGGGTGGCATGGTCTCTAACAAGATCTGAACTTAATTACAAGACTTGGTTTGTTTCCCTCCCAGCCCACAATCTCCTTTGTTTTGCATCACTGCTATCAAGCAAGGGCCAGATTCTGCAGCTAGAAGGAGACCTTGTATTTAAGCATAGTAAAAAAAAAAAAAAATACATAAAAAGGAAAAGAATTACCACTTAAGCCTAAACTGCCACACTCTTTTGTTTGAAAACAAAATGTTACGCATGCATACTCCATTACCTCCTGCAACTGGATCATCTCTGCCTCCATGCTCTTCAACTTCTTCTCATTTTCTTTGGCCTGTGCCAAGATCTCTTCTCTGGAGGTACGCGTGTCCTCCAGTTCCCGCATGTAATCCTTCATTTGTGCCTGAAAAGGGTGAACAAAAATGGATGGATTTCGGGATATCCCAATGAACAAACTGGTTTTCTTTACTTCACAGGAAATAAGGGGAAGGAAAGTGGGAAGAGGGACTACATTAGTCTTCAGCTACCTAAAAGGCTGCTGTAAAAAGAAAAGAAATCATCCAGTTTCCATTTAACAAGAAACAAGGAGAAGTATTAAGGGAAGCAAACAGGGCTGCTTCAACTGCAGGGGGAAAAGAAAATTGAGAGGTATGGGGAGGGAGGGGTACAGGAAGCTTTCTGGTGAAGCAGAGGAATGGACGGCCTAAGGGAGGATTTGGCGTTTTTCCTAAGAACAGATCAGACAAATGCCTGCAGGAATTAGAAAGGTATGACAGAACTGTCTCGGGGCAGGAGAAGGCCTGCATCATCTTTTAAGTCCCCCCAGCTTTGCAATTCCATAATCCTTTACGAAAACACTGATATGAGGCAAGCACTTGAGTAGGCCTTCCCTGCAGCTTCTCTCCCAGGGAGTTAAACAGGCAATAGGGGGTTAGAAGGATATGTGAAATACCAATAAATCTTTCCTGGTAAATTGCTACAAAGTTGCTGCTCTTGTGACACTGATGCATGGTTCTCATGAGGTGAAATCCTGTATCTCATTTCCCTGGGTAAATGCTTGACACTGACAGCTAAAACAATTGCAGTTCCTCACCTGCAGTTTGCGGAGCTGCTTGATGGCTTCATCACGATTCTTGTTAGCGGTGTCTATATGGCTTTCCAAATCCTTCAGATCCAGCTCTAGTTTCTTCCTGGCAGCCATAGCAATGGAACGCTGTTTTCGTTCGTCTTCCAATTCCACCTCCATCTCCCGTACCTGTACGGAGAAATTCAGGCATCAGTGTATCGGCTCCTTGATTTCCCCAGAGCCACTTTTCACATCCCCCTTACAAACTTGTAGGCAAGTGCAAGCACATGACTCGTTTTAATTCCTCCTGGCAGAGGGATGGGGGCTAACATTCCTCACTGATAAAGCAACATGGGATCTTCAGACAGACACCGTTCGAACACTCAGGCGCACAAGGGAAACACTTTGCAGTTCTGCCTGGAGAGTTATCGTTAACAATGGTCTGTGGATTGGCACTCTTAGCCATCTTTGGACACAAGCGCCTTTGCAGAACACTTCCAGGATTTACAAAGCAGTTCTTACTTGTCTAATCAGCTGTTTCCTCTTCTCTTCATTCTGTTCATCACGCCCCTGGAGGTCCCGCTCAAACTGTGCCTTCATGGCCTGTTGGTTCACTTCTAGCCGCAGTTTGGCATCCTCTGTGGCCTGCAGCTCATCCTCCAGCTCTTCCAGCTGGGTCTTCATCTCCTCCACCTGCTGCTCCAGGGCTCGCTTGGCCTTCTCCAGCTCATGGACCTACAGCACAGTACCACACGTGAGGTTTCCTCAAAGAGAACACCTTCACCTGTCCTAAGACCAAAAAGTCCTGAGAACGGGCACTCAAGACAGGACACAAGGACCCTGTATCTGACTCTTATATTAACGCAGGGCTACCTCTCAAAGCCAGCTGCTCACATAGCTGCAAGCTGCCAACGTGAATCATGATCGTCTCTTAGCTCTGGTCATGTATGCAGGGAGAAGAACAGTATTTGTTAGTGCAATCCTGACCAACCTACCAGAGGTGGATGGACACCTCTGGTTCCGGTAGAGTTCAAGAAAGCACTTTTAGTCCCTGATTTTTTAAAATTTTTCCTTCCTGTTTGTTTTATCACAACCTTTCTTCTAAGAAATGTTTGGGTTATTATGTCCCATTGTCTAGCTACTCCCTGCATTTTCCACATCAGGCTCACATCACACTTTCTCTGCCATGACAATATTAGGTAAGTCTTTATTTACCACTGCCTCACTTGGGTCATTTCCAGGCTCTTCCTACCCATCTTTCCTCCTCACTAATGTAGTAGTGTCTTAGTTTCTAGCTGAGACAGAAGTTGCCTTTCTCATAGTGTCTGGTATGAAGCTATGTTTTGGTTCTAGAAGAAAAAAAAGCTGATAACATAGTGATTGTTTATACTTGTTGCCTGGCAGCGTTGAACAGAGCCAAGGACATGTCAGTCTCTCAACTTCTTGTATTGCTCTGCCAGCGAAGGGGCTGAGGGGGCACAGGGAGCAGCTGGGAGGGGACAGGAACAGGGCAGCTGACCCAAACTTACCAAAGGGATATTCCACACTACATGACATCATGTAATAAAAGGGAGCGGAGTTAGCTGGGGAGGGGCTGCTGCTCCAGGACTGGCTGGGTATCCGTCAGTGGGTGGTGAGCCCTTGCTTTGTGTATCATTTATTTTTGTGTGTGTGCGTGTGTGTATATATATATATATAATTACTGTTACTTCTTTTACTTCCTTTGCTGTCTTAGCAAATAGCTTTTATCCCAACCCGCAAGTTCCACTGTTTTCTCCTAATTCTCTCCCCCATCCCACTGGAGGTGAGGGGGTGAGTGAACAACTGTGTGGGACTTAGCTATCTGCTGGGTCAAACCACAGCAAACAGAAACGCAACATTCACAAACCCACAACGTGTTCAGTTTTCTCCACTACATTCCTCTGTGTTCACACCAGCAAGCTGTTTGCAGTATTAAGCTAACAATTTAATCTGTGTGCCGTTTCCCACCCAGACATTTTAACTCCATACTTACGCTTTTCCCAACATCATCCTTTGAACTCATCAGGTCTTCCATCTCTGTACGGAACTGCTTATTGACTCGTTCCAGCTCGGCTTTCTGCTCTATGGCTTCTTCAAGAGCCCTGGCCAGGGAGAGGGCCTTGGTCTCCTTCTCACGAGCTTCAGCTTCAGCACGGTCCCGTTCTTCTGCATATTTGGCAGAGATATTCTTCTCCTCTGCCAACAGCTACAGGAGCATAGCATTAGCACTTTGAGAAATTACTCAAAAATTTTTAACAAGGTAAACATCTATTCTGTTACTGCCTTCCAGGTAGCATTCTGACATGGACAGGAGGAATCAAGAAAATATATCTTCAAAGAACACGTCATCCCATCTTTAATAATGTGCTGACCCCAAGAGAATAAACTTCTGATTCCCTAGGCATCCAACCTGTCAGTTCCAACTGCCCCTCCAAGATGAACTGTAACCAGCACTTACAACTTGATCGTGTTGTCAATATAAATGTTAGCCCTTTGGGAAAAGGAGCATCACTAAATTTCTTGTTCAGGAAGCAGAACAAGTTCATCTCTATGAAAAATTACTTCTCTGCTTTATATGCTATACCTCAGTTCAGAAATAAATACGCATTCTCCGAGCAGCACTGCTTAGATACTCTTAGAGGCAAACCTGGCAAGTCAGATGTACCTCTACTGAATGGTCTGAGACTGAAGTCGTACCTGATCAAACTTCTTCTGCTTCTTCTCTAGGTTGGAAACTGTCTGCCGCTGATGATCCAGGTCCACAGCAATGTCATCCAGCTCTTGCTGCAGGCGGGTCTTTGTTTTTTCCAGCTTGTCATATGCCGCTGTCTTTTCCTCATAACGCTGGTTTAAGCTCTCCAAGTCCTTTTGCAGCTTCTTCCTGGCTTCTTCTGCTGATTCAAGGCAGCCCAGGCCATCATCCATCTTCTTCCTTGCATCTATTGCCTGAAGGACAGAAAAGATTGTACGTGAAGCCTCACCACACAAAACACAACACTGTATGTGGTTTACTGACACCAGAGGAGCTGAGGAAGTAAGTCTGCTCAGTCCTGAAGGAATCACCTACAACCAGTAACACTGTATCAATGAATTCCAAAGGAATTCCTGGGTAGAAATCTGCCGTTCATATGATCGTTATCAGAAACCACTCAAGTAAGCAGGATCACCCTTGTCCAGGAAATTCTGCATTTAGATTTTACTTCCTTCAAGTCAGACTTGCACTTGCATTTCCTCTCAAGTATTTGGTTTGTGGGAGGTAGACTGTACCTGTTGCTGAAGAACAGAGATCTGTTTCTCAAGGTTTCTCTTTGCCTCCTCTTCTTCTTCCAGTTGCTCTTTCAAAGCGTTCTTTTCATCCTCCGTTTGCTTCAGTCTAGTGCTGAAGCTCAGTTTCAGGCGAGTCTCCTCCTGCAGCAGCTCCTACAAAGCAAGCACCCCAGAGGAACTCAGCACATCTCCTTGGATTTAAAGGCTCACCGCCCTCACCCTCACCAGGATGAGTATTTTTGAAGTTCAGTTTAATCATGCAACTTATTTCACAGATAAGACAATTGAAGGTAGAATTTAAATAACTGTCTTCCAGTGAATCAGTATAGAAATAAAATATCGAGAAGGGTCGTATTCTCTGTACACTTTCATGATTAAAGCATACTTCTTTGCCACACAAGTACTGTCTCCTGCTTTCATGCACAGCCATCCACAGCCCTTTCTGGAGTCCTCTGAGCAGCACACAAAGCATTAAGAAGTTTTCCCGTCAATAGCGTGACCATACTCTGCTAAGTGACTTTCTCATACTCAGCTATCAGAGAAATGGACAACAGGCATTTAGCAAGGTTAAAAACAACTTTGCTCTTAGCAGAATTCTAAGACAGTGGTCATTTACCAACTTGGGGCCACCAACATTTACCAACTTTTGCTGCCAGTGCTTGACCTAAATGACCTGTAGAGAGCAATCTTTAAACCAGTGTGTAACTTCTGAATTGTGCACTAACTTTGAGATCGTTTTTTTAAAAGAACCCTAAGCAGACAGAACATCAATGGCAGTTCAAGGTTACTTAATATCTGAGGTTTGGCACATCCCTCCCACTCTTCTGCTTGGTACTCCATGCTTTCCCAAAAGACTCGTATTCTAGTAACAGGAAACTATTTTTTTTTAACCCCAAAATATAAGATTATGCATGATTTCTCCTGGAAAAAAAATACTGAAATATTTGAATCTATCACTTTTCCATTATCCAATGGAAAGCTAATTTTTCTATTTAACTTTATGAATTTACTGAAAATCATATATAGGAAAAAATAACCTGTCAAACACTAGGAAGATCTAAGACAAGAATCTATCACTGCAGTTCTGTTGTAGAACTCTCAAGCAGAAAGGTGATGGAGGAGGACTTGTAAGACATGAAATGTTACATGTATTCCACATACCGAGGAAGCAGAAGGAAGATAAAGAGCCTGTTTCTGTAGAAATGCTCTCAGTACCATGCAATACAGCCCCTTAGCAAAAAGGTCAGGCCCAACCCTTCGAAGTGCTGCATATCCAGTACTTAATGGTGTCCAGAGTGCTTTCTCACTTTATGCATTTGTAACAGACAGTAAATGCAACACGTACAGATGATAGAGATGCCTTGGCTTCCAAAGCTCTCACCTGAGTATCCTGAAGCTGTGATTCCAGAGCAGAGAAGTCCTTTGCTAATTTGATGGATTTGCTGTCAGACTGGTTCAAAAGGCCTGTGACATTGTCCAGCTCAACCTGAAGGAGAGATCAGAGTATCAGTTATTAAATGCATCAGCAAGAACAAAGCCAGGAATGGCTACAAGATCTGAAAGCGAAAAGCAAGGCACTTCTCAACAGTAAGGCATGTATCATCCCTCAGGAGAACCAACGTGTCATTTCCACAGACCCAGGGATGAAATATGAAGAATGCAAAGGATGCTCTGTTGCAACACCTTTCTGCCTTTAAATCTCTATTTTATACGATTTGCTTCAGGACTGTACGTAGATACTCCAAATTAAGTTTTCAGACTCCACCAGCAATGCTAAAAATCTAATGACAGCCTTCCAAAAAAGAAGGCAGAAGACAATGCTTGGTGTGAACCAAATTTCTCTTGAAGAGAGTAGGAAAAAACCCTGAATTTTAACATCACCATTCAGCCACTCCTCATCACCACAAACGACATACAAAGTGTCAAGATAGACTCTTGCAAATCGTCACACCATTTGTGCCACCCTAAGTTCACAAGCAGTTGAAAAGTTACAGGACTGTACAGTACAAACTGCTGCATAAAACTCAAATGGCAAATAGTTACTCCACCTTTTCAAGGCTGCTCATTAGTGAAATCAGTCCTAATGGTCTGACCTGGCAATGAGTTAAGGGGCTTCCTGAGTCCTTGGGAAGCAAACTGTGGATGTGCTTTTGGGAGGAACTTTATCCCCTGGAGGAACAAGAGATTTTTGTAGCGAGGTACTACCCTACAACCTTCTTTACTTTCTATTCCTGGGCTACAACAGAAGCTAAGGAGAACCCATGCCACTCACCTGCAACTTGTTAACCCTCTCAGCCAGTTCTGTCTTCACTCTTTCACCTTCTGTAAATTTCACCTGCAGTTCTTGGAGCTGAGCATCTACTTTTTTCCGCTTGTGCTCCGCATCCCCTTTGCCCTGCAGAAGTACCTTCACCTCATTGGACAGTTCAGCCCTTTCACTTTCCAGAGCTTGTTTTGCTTTTTCGAGATTTGCTTTCACCTGGAGAGAAGGAAAAAAAAGCAGAACACCTCAGACTGAAGATACTGCGGAATACTTCCAGTGAGTAATTACTCTTTTTTTCTCCAAATTATTCCAAGAAGCAAGCTAATGTTGCATGTTCAACAGCTAAGTCTTAGACTGCTTACTCAGAAAAAACAATTTGAACACCTTGTCACTGATAAGCAGGAGCCAATTTATCAATCAGAGCAGACAACAATAGAGCAGATAGTCTTGCACCATCAGATTTCCAAATTAAGGGTTGTACAGCTCAATGAATGCTAGCAATGAAAAGAATTAGACAACATATTGGCTATTCAGTGTAACATGCCTGATGGGAAAAAAAGAACGAATGCAGCTATCTAAAACAACTGTACCTACGCTTCAGAGCGCAAAATGATCTACCAATGAAAGAAGAGTACGTGCATCACAAGCCTGGTATCATGGAACGCTTCATGTTCTTCTGCAGCATTAAGACACTGCCACAGAGCAGCTATCACTTCAGTCCCTTCAGAAAGGCTGACTGCTTTGGTCACGCATTTCCTGTTCCACATACCCGTTTGGTTTGTTCTAACTGCTCTGCCAGCTCTTCAATGGCTTGTGAGTGTTTCTGCCTCATCTCTTGGATTTGAGCCTCGTGTGTCTTGGCCTCGTCCTCAAGGGTCTTCTTCAAAACCGTTACTTCTTGTTCTCTCTTTGACCTGCAAAATTCACAGCTTTTATCTAGATGTCAAGGAGAGAATCAAACAGATGTGCATATCCACAAACAGCATCTCTAATGCAGAAAACCACCAAGGTTTGCTTAGCCGTATAAGCTACAGAGACTTTTCAAAGTCAGAACTATCTTTACACCCTTCTTAAGTACAACCTCACAATGTTATTTGCAGCTAAGAAGCAAGTCTGAAAGCATGAAGTTTCAGGGTATCATCACCACTAGGGTTAGGGATCAAATTAATTCTCTTATATCATATGAGATAATCCAATCTTTACTACAACTTGCACACTGCCTCCTCCTGTAGCCACTGTGGCTGCTAACCAGCATGCTCTGATAAAGACTTGCATCAACTTTAATTAAAAAAGTTAAAACTAAAACCAGACAAGACAACACAGCTATATGTTGGAGTTACCTGAGCTCCTGCTGAGCAGCTGTAGAATCTAAAGTGTCTTCTAGCTCTGTTTTCAATGCCTCCAGCTCCTCTCCCAGGTCTCGCTTCTGTTTTTCAGCTTTATTCCTGGAAGCTCTCTCTGACTCCAGGTCTTCCTGCAGCTCAGTGATCTGGGACTCAAGTTCCCTGATCTTCTTCAGGGCCATGTTCTTCTGAGCTGCCTCTTCTTCCACCCTGTGTTCAACAGAGGGTTCTGGTTACAGCCAAACTTAAAGTACACATACATGAAAACCACCTGTCCTACCAAGAATAATCAAGGAAAGAGCTGGTATAGATCAGCTCTACGTGATTACATTCAAACTTCAATCCACAGATCATCTACAAATTCTAAGTTCTAACTCTCAATACTTGAGAGAGCACAAGTACTTACCTTAAAGAAGGGGACAGAGAGAGACTGATGACAGAAGAAAGCAGAAGAGAAAGCACCATTTTATATTGGAAACTGGACAGTTTACTGAACAGATGAAGGTAGCAACTACCACAGAGAGACAGCGTGTTGCCACTACTTTCTAACCCCCTCTGAAATCCTACAGCAAAACTTGTGCAGCGCACATTGCGTTCATAGTCTAGCTCTGTACAGAGAACGTGGTAGTGAGCAGCAAAGAATTCTGATGCTAAGAACACAGACCTTAACAATTCACAAACTGAAATACATAGATTTCATTTAGCTCCAGAACCAAAGTGACAATAGACAAGAAGAAATACTTTCTAATCTGGCAGTCCCACAGGTCAGGTTCTCACCTAGCTAAGGCTGCCTGCAGCTCCTCTTCCTTCTTGGCCAGCTGCATTTTGAGTTCTGCAATCTGAGCCTGCAGCTCAGCAATCTGGTCATGCAGATCACTGGAGTCTCCTTCAAGCTTCCGACGAGTCTTTTCCAATTCTTGCCTCTGCTTTTCTTCACGTCGGAGACGCTCTGACGGAGACGAGGACACAGTAAGTTGCACAGATGACACACAGTCATTCGAAGAACATTATACAAGGCAGAGAAAATTAAGCTATTTAAGCAATAATATCTTTCCTGGTAATATAACTGTATGAACTAGCTGGAGTGCATTATTCTGTCAGAATAATGCAGATGGTTCCCATATTTTGCACTTAAAAGATATGTGTGCAATTTTCCTCTCCCTCATTCTACATTCAAACCTCCTTCCCCACTTCGTTGTAAAAAACAATAAACAACTAGCACAATGCCAGTCTCTCCCAACACCCACACCACACAGGCACTCATTAAGTGATGCTGAACACAAGGTCTGCTCTCCCTTTGCTGCAATTAAATAGGCTGTCTCCTGCTGTGTTGACCTGGCCAGCAACATGATAAAGTGCCTCCAGCTTGAACTCTGAAGAACTTGCACAAAAAGAATATCAAACCCCACACGAACCCTGACAAACTGATGCTGCTGGAAGTAGAAAGGTGGAGGCACTTCCACAGCAGGAGAAGAAAGAGAACCAGCCTCTCTTCTCCATTGGCCTGCTGCTTTGGAGAGGAGTTTTATTTAGACCAAGGGCTCAGCTGACAAGGCACATAACCTTCACCCAGACACTGAACAGCTCTATCAAATCGATCAATAGCATACACACTACAGACTAGTTTTTAACCCCTCAAAAACAAGAGTGAGACTAAAGCTTTAGACAGGAAATTGAAATTCCACAGCTTTAAACAAGAAACCACCTAAAACTGAACAATTACTCTGCAGGGTCTGCCTTTAAAAAAAAAACCACCCCACCTTCCAGGTCTGTGATCATAGCCTCATGCTTGTTCTTGAGTTTAGCTAAACTCTTAGATTTCTCCTCTTCCTCTGTTAGGTTTGTTGTAAATTCAGACATTCTGTCTTCCAACAGTTTCTTTTCCTGCAGAATTGAGAAGTCAGTGTCAAGGCAGTTGTTGGAATTATAGGAGACTTTTCAGAGTTGACTGTGCTTAAAGATGTCCATGTCATTAGTGCCTACTGCTGCTACAAGGAAAGGTGGAAGGAAATACATCCTTTCGGGATTACAGATAGTACTCCAATAAATGGCGACTTAAAGATTTCTATTTGACAGCCCTTTCAAAGGTGAAAGGGAAGCCTGTTCGTGAAGTAATTTGATACTGTTTGGCATAACAATGTACCAGAAAAGATTTGCTCACTTACTGTTAGTTAGTCGAGGCTATTTAAACACACAATACTAACCTGTAAAAGGTACTGGCAGGCAGCTAGTTTCATAAACAAATTCAGGTCACAGCTGCTAATCACCAGACTGAATTAATTCATACATTTCCCATAAAAAGGGAAAGGTCAGCCTTTGGTGAGGAGCTCCAGGAGAGCCATTGGAACATCTTTAGCCTGCACAGGAAACTGCAGGAGTCTTACCTTGGCCAGTTTGAGATTCTGATCTTCCAGAACGATCACATCTTCTTCCAGTTTCTTCAACTTGGCCTCTGTGGTCACTTTTTCTAGCTGCAACTTCTGCCTTGCACTTTCCTCTTCTTCAAGCTGCTCCTCTAGTTCCTTCACAACACAAACACAAAAACAAGGAATTTGTCAATGCTGCTCGCTGGTCAGTATAACCAGCATGATAGCAAAGTTCTAATTTTCAGTGTTTTTTTACCCTTCCTACAAGGTAATATTAACACTTTCCAGAATTGACTTCTCTGCCATGACTTGATGCAACATACTGCACTCAAGCAAATACAATTTACAGCAGAATAAACAATACTACTTTGTGAAGAATAACACTGTTCCCAGAACACCTGGTTCAAGTAAAGACTTGTCCAGTTATTTGACAAGTAGCCATAACCTTCATCTTCAAGAATGGAACAACACATTCCAGATGCCTGTCCGAATGCCTCAGGCTCAGCACCAGAAACTGCTCTGCCCTGTTATTTCCGAGGATATATTTTTCTATTGTACTTCTTTTACTGTTGTTCTCTCTCTTCTGATTCTCTCCAAAGCAAGACAAAAGAATCACTCTGACCCTTATCATCCTCTTCACTGATATGAGAGATGGCACTCCTAAGGCATTACCTGAATGTTCTGCTGCATTTTCTTCTTTTCAGCCTGCAGATGTTGACACCGTTCCTCCTCTTCCTCCACCCTTGCTTCCAAGTCATGACATATTTCCTCTAGTTCTTGTTTCTTGGCTGTCAGGCGGGCTCTTATCTCCTCAGCTTCAGCGCAGAGTTCAGTTTCTGCTTGCAACTGTTCTTGCAGCTGCATCTTCTCTGCCATTAGCTACATTGCAGACAAACCAGAAATGACAGTCAGACAAACTCGAGTGTACCAAAGCACTAAGCAATTTATATTAACTGAAGGTGTATGCTCCTATGTGTTCCACAGTTTCATCTTAACAACTGCAGCTGTCTCCTGCTAATAAAGGTTAAATGTCAAAATTCATTTTTAAGTGTTTGTTCCCCTTCACAAACCATGCACATTAGACTTAGCAACTTTCTATAGACAGTGCCCACTTAAAATAAGGAGACTGTTTAGTTTTCCCCTGTAACATAAATGCCATCCCTACAGAAAAACAATCCTGCTGACACCTTCTGTGTTCCAAACAAAAAGGATTCTGTTAACGATGAGGCTGAATTCAACCAGCTTACTATAATACTCAGCCAAAGGAAACTTCACACACAATGGCTGTAGCAGGGCAATACTTATTCACTGTACAAAATGATCTGCCAAAGGAACTGAGCTGGGGAGAAGGGCAAGCAAAACTGAACAAGATGGCAGCTAAGTCACAGATTTCAACAAGCACGAATCCTGCAGCTTGTCCATCAGAGCAGCAAAGCAAAGGAGGAGCTCTTAAAACAGTGTTCAGAATGAGTTTTACACACAATTGCAAACTCACCTGGGCCTGGAAGGTCTCCATCTCACTCAGTCTGTTTTCTGCAGCTAGCTGCTTCTCCTTAACCTTTATCAGTTCTTCCTCCTTGGCCATCATCTCTTCTTCTTGTCTGCTTACTTGCAACAGGGGCTTCACCTGAAACAGAAACCAAAGGAATGGGATGTGTTTAAGGAACATGGAAAACACGATGAAACACTCTTGGATGCGATGAGCATCCAATAAGGCAACATTGTCTGTAAGTGTCATATCTGAAGGACTGACCAATGGCTTTGTTGGGAACCATGGGAGAATCACAGAAGACTAGACACCGTCTATTTTTGCCAATAACACTCTGCCTGCCTGCCCAATGTTTCCTCCAGGATGAGATACACCAGTAAAGGGATGGGAAAATTCCAAGACACTCAAGAGCTAAGTATTAATAGCAGTATATTAACAAATTTGCCATGCAGTGGGGGCAATTTACAGTTCACAGGTAGGTCAGTGTAAACAAAATACAAACACCACCCATCTCTGTGCTTCCCCATTAAAAGCCCTTAGAAGTCATTTCACAGGAAGAAGAAAATTGCTCTCAACTCTGATTTAGCTGCAGAGTCTCCATAGTTAAAGAGCAAAATATCCCATAAGTTCAGGAAAGAGACCATATCGTTGGTCATTGTCTTTATAAAAAGATAAAATATGTGCAAGTCTAACAGTAAAATCAGACCCTCAGCGTTTGTATTTTGCTTTTACAATTCTGGAGAAAGAGAGATGACAAACCTCTCTCCACGTTAACAATTTTTGTCTAGCCAAATTCAGTAGCCATGTAATAAGCAATTCTTTGAAGTGCTATACCACCACAACAAGCAATCTTCTTCAATGCATAAAATATTAAATGATGACTTTTGCCTTTCTACCTTTCCACAACATTACTTGCACACAGCCTTACGCTTTTTTATGCATGCCTACTGCATAGATAGAAAATATGTCTCAATATTCTCTATCTAAATGAACCAAAGCGTAGTTACAAGAGTTACAAGCTAGTCCAATTGTAGAAGTAGCTTTTGCCCCCCCCCCTTTTTTTTTTCTCTCATTCAACTTGAGAAGCTTAAATTACAACTATAAACTCTTCCCAACACTCTTGTAAAGGGGAAAAAATATTACCTTGGTGAACAATCTCCACCACTGCCAGTTCCGCAGTTTCAAGTAGGCAGCACAGTTTCTCTGGAGCACTTTCATGGCTGTCAATTGCTGCTGGCGCTTGGCAAATGCTCTGCAAGGTAAGTGGAAGTCAGACAACAAAGGAACCCACAGTGACATGCAATTCTCTCAACCAAGACCGCTCTTAGGTACTTCTAGATACTATTTTTAGAAAGTTTAGGAAGATTTTTAGAAAGAAAAGTGAAACGAAATTTGCAGTGAAATTCCTCTANAAGTGAAAAAAATTTTATGAGAATTTTCCTTTTGTTTTTTTTTTTTTTTTTTTTTTTTTTTTTGAAGTCTTTTTCTGCTCAGGTAGGACTGGTTATCTTTTATTCAATTTTCTCTTTATTTAAATATTAATATTTTCCCTGGCACTTTCTAATCTCAAAAGTCTCATTATTTTCAAATCCCACAACGAAATTTAAAACAGAGGTGTGTTTTCCTGCCAATCTGACAGATACTACTCTTGTTTTTACATCTGTACCATTTGCAGTCCTACCTAACAGCTTCAGAGAAATCCCCACACCTCCTCGATCAGTACTGTGCCAAGACCTTTTAGATCTCACATTTGTAGCTAGCAGCTCTTTCACACACACACACACAAAAACTTCCTGATCTAAAGTGTTCCTACAAAGGGGTACAGACTTTACTGCTCTAGTAGTATATAGGACAGTAGCACATATTTTCTTGCACATGCTAGAAGCATTACAGAGATTGGAAAACTCTAAAACAACTATCAACTGTTATATACAAGAAATAAATCATGGCCTTTCTGATAAAAAATAATTTGTAGTCAGCTTCTTTATTGAAGAGGAACTTGTACCCAAAGAGGAGAAACACACATGTTGACAATGTACTTTATAAAATACGGTCCTTACTTTCTGGCCAAGTAGCCTCTGCAACATGCCTGGAAGCCAATAATGACATCTGTGATCTTCAGGTCTCGCTCTTCTTCAAGATGAGCGAGAACTCCAGCTCTGAAAAACACTTTACTCTGTCCAATTCGGTAAAGGTTGGAATCCAGCTCCAATGCCTTGATCTAAAATCAGAGAAAGAGAAGGATGTATCTATTGCAAAGACTGTTTTATGTCACATCACAGAATACGTCTCTCCCAGCTGTAAAATACCCTTTTCCTTCACAATAACCCACTCAGGCCACCCAAATCTGCCAGCTCCTGCAAAAATCCTGTCCCAATTAGAAGATCTGGAGCTCAGCCAAGCACAGCATGAAATAGAGGCAATAAAAGACAGAAAATATGTTAGAAGGCACTGTTTAATACAATACCACATCTAGTACCCAGAGCTATAAGGATGCAGTAAGGAACATATGCCTCATTTCAAGAATCCTCTTCCTTTCCTAAGGGGAACACATCCATTGATCTTTTCTATTTAATTTTTCCCAGTTCTAATCTGAAAGACACCCCCAGCCAACTTTCCCCTCCTTTAAAGGATTTGCTGTCAATACTTACACTACTTAAGAAACTATATTCCTTTGAGGCAGAATAAAAGGGAATCCCCTAAATTCAATTCAGTGTCCTCTAGTTGACAAGCTTCAAAGTCAAAACTTTCCCTTTGAAGCAGGCAATTCTGCAGAAATTAATTAGAGCTTTCATTGAAAGCATTTGTCATCAGCAGGCCATTAAAAAAAAGTTTACTGGAGCTTGTACTTAATGTATATAACTAAAGATAACAATGCTTCTAAACATTTTGATTCCATGAATACTGGTGGCATCTCAAAGTGTACACATCTATGGAAACAGAAGGATCCTCTTTGCCTATGATTATTGAACCTCATGCTAGTCAAGAGCCTCCAATCGTGAAGCCAAGACACAGTTTTCTGCACTCTCCTTCTCTCAGAAAAAACATTTGTCTTTGGAATTTCTGTTTGCGTGTACAAGATATATTTAACAAGCCTATGGAGTGCACAACTCCAGCTTCCCCATCACAACCATAAGGTTTATTCTACTCAAGCAAAGTTTATGAAAAGTCTTACCATCAGCACACAAGCTTGCTTTCCATCCATAAATCCTTTGGGAATTGCATTTGGAGTTAAAATTTCATATCTGAAGAACAAAGAGCATTAGATCAGTTACACAGGTCCATATGAAAAATGAAGTCAATAATGAGTTTCTATGGCATTTTGAGTTTGACAGCTTACAGTCTTGGTAGAAGGAAAGAACTGCACCTCTAGCCAAGAGAACATGAACCAGTAGTCTTGGATGGTGTCCTCTAACCCTCACCTTAACTACATGCTTAGTAGAGAAAAAGACAAAGATGCTCTTGGGAGGCTTTGTGCCAGGGAATAGCAAGGGATAGGTGTTCTGGTGTTGCCATCTTTCAAAACAGTGTCAATCTAGTTGCAATAAAATACTTAAATTTTCACACTTATATCTTAACTTCATCACGGTAAAGACTAGAAAAGCCTTTACTGAATTAGTCTTTACCTTTGTCTGAATTCCTGGAATACAACTCTGTTGGGGAAGCCCTGACGACAAATACGGATTCCCTCCAGCACTCCATTGCAGCGAAGTTGGTCGAGGACCAAGTGGGGGTCTAGTTTTCCAGCCTGGTGAGGAAAAAAACATACTTTATTAATATCATTAAGCTTTTACAAAAGGGGCTTAACACCTCGCCTCCTCCCCATTTGTGTCAAGCAGACAGGTTTGTTTTTTTTTTTCCAGTTACAAGGAACTGAAAGCTTTTACGCCACCTTAGGAATAACTGCAAAGATCAGTCTTCCAAATTCTGGTATGTATACCATTAGTTAGAATGACCTTAAAGAGAGATCATGAAGAAACAGGACCTCCCTAAGATCTCTTGCAGGAACTCAGAAGAGATAGCAACCCACTCATACCCTGCCAAGGAAACCCATCTACGACTGCATGGGCAGTACTGATACAACCTCCTTTACCTTTTTCTCGTGGTTGGGGATAATGCAACGGACGAAGTTGGGGTTGGTGTTCCTCAGGGTAGCCATCAGTTTAGCCAGTTGTTCTTTGTAAAGCTGTCCCACTGTTCGGAACATACCCTTCCTGGTTTTAAAGGCTCCTGGCAACGCTGTTTCTGACATGCCAGCTACCTGATCCAGTCCCACAATGCGGTCAACTAGAGAGAGCACAAGAAAGGGCATTAAAATTCTGCTATAAACAGAAAAAATGTTGGTACATACAAAGAACATCTGGGTAGAACAGGATAAATGAGAGGAGCTGCAGGATCCTTTTTGCTTCATCTCTACACAGATGTCGACTCCTATACAGAATTTGTGCAGGGATAGGAGCAGGAAGGAAAAAAAGCAACAGCTCACTACAGGAAGTTTGAGTGATGGAATCAAACTTACTCCCAAACATATTTTACTGATGCTCTGGAGGGCAGATCTGGAAGAGCAATCTAGAATTGTGTTTCAGATGCTTCCACTTGCTTAGGTTACAATGAAAAAAAAAACAACAAACCAAGAGTTCTAGCTGCTAGCCCACCAGAGTCAACTATCAGTTAAGAAGGGGCCACAGTTAGAGAAAAAGCTCAACTTGACTCTTTAAGTCATGGGCAGAACTGACATGATCGGTGATCAGAAAAGCCATATCTACCTGTTAACTGAACAAGCGTGGCAAAAGGCATGAAAGACACCAAACCTCAAGATACCACTGTTTGAGCTATTTCGGAGTACAAGTATTCTATGACTTACAGACAGGAACTATACCATTAAGGAGAAAGTCAGAACTCCCTGCCCCAACAGTTTCTCCACTATGCCACAATGACATCCAAGCACTAATGAAGCTATCATTCTTGATGGGTGGACTCCAAGATTTGTTCTTTTCAATAGAAGCTATCTAGATCTGAGAGTAACATCAGTGAGAAGGAACTAAAGCATTCCTTTTTGCCGTTGTTCTATCGCAATGAGCTAAATATTCACCCACACAACCAAAAACAACAGTATTACTATAAATTCCCACACCCTAAAGTACATTTTCTTAAGAGCTTCAAGTTACTATCTCACTTTATCCTCAGTGGTTGGCTGATGCCTCCCCTCAGGCTCCTAGTCTTAAGTTCTGAAAATATTTAACTTGTGCTCTGATTAAAAAAACTTGTCACGAGAAATCCCCACAAATGAAGAAACGAGAAAGGATAGATGCTCTCATTTACAGCTAATGTTAGTTTACAACTGCTCACTCCCAGAGCAGCCATTAGAATAGGGTCAAGGTTGTCCTATCAGGAAGAAAAGAAGGCTATGTTACTAGATAACATCACAGGGAAATCCACAGAAGTGTCCCAGATCCTGTCTGGAACAATCCCCTCAAAAACTTGAGCCCTGAGATCTACATCAAGATCACAAAAAGAACAGTCACTTGCAACAGAAGATCTAGCTCAGAACAATAAATGAGATCCCGTCAGCTGTGGTTCAATTGACATTTCAACTCCAAAAGGTGTGTGTCATCCTCACATAGCAAAGGCCTTACTAGGCACTAGTGGCTGACGGACATTTTTCATGCAGTACAAATTCTTTCACCAAACTAACTTTCCTTTGAACGATCAGCAGCTGAAGTCAAATCCCAATACTAGAACCAATATTAAACTGAATTTCAGTTTTGACGCAGTCTTGGAAGCCTTTCTTCCAAGTCTTGCAATGAAATACAGCCTTGCTAGTTCTATGTTGACATGGAACAGTTCAGTTGACAGGGATTTGCTTTTAGCTGTTCCTATGCAAGTCTTGCAAGAACACTCTTAGCACCTGAATACATCTGCATTTGTCTTGTATCCACTTGCAAGGATTTTTAAGTCCATGAGGATCTACTAGCACAAAGCAAAGGAAATGAACAAGAAAGACAAGCAGGTATGACAAAGGGACAAAGAGAAGTTAATGGAAGCATTTCTTGCATGGCTCTAGGATGCATTACACACATGACACAACAGCTGGATTTCTCAGTCACCTGGTTCTAGATGAAGAATAGGAAAGTGTTGATAGAAATAGGCTCTCTGAACGTTCTGCATCTCTGCAACAGACAGAGACGTCAAAGAAAACCCACGACAGGAAGTGACAGTAACAGTAAGACTCAAAAGCAGAAAAACTCAGAGAAGAAGGAGTAAAATACTGAACAACACTGCAGAAAAAACACACTAGTTGCAGGGCTGAAAACCTAGATTCAACCTCAGATCTTGCGTTTGAGCGTTACAGCTAAGCAAGCTGCTGGGACACATTGGTGCGTTCGTACTTTATCCTGGCATTCGTGATCTGGAAAAATAATTGCAATATATGCAGCAAACTTAATGCAAGTTGATGCCCATGAGCCTTTCTTTTGTGTTCCATTGAATTTTTAATGCAGTACCAGGGTCTAAGCAAAGGACGTACCAAATAATACTCATCTTGGTGGTTTAGACTCCAGGGAAAAAAGCAATACAGGTCATAACAGATTTTTGATGAACCAACAAACTCTTCCACATAAAACAGAAGGAGAAAATATATGAGATTAAATTTAATTACATACCATCTTTCCACAACTCAGACACAAACTTATCCGACGACTGGTGGAGAAGAGTAGCAATGTTATCATTGAGTGGATCCATGTTCTTCATCAGCCACTCATCTGCTTTATAATCCACCTGAAGAAGACAAACACGTCAAGAAACTCAGGAGGATTTTCTAACAGCAAAAGATACAACAAGATCCTGCAAAGTCTAAAAGAGCACCAAGGCTTACATAATCAACAAGAGATGATCTAATCACTCTTGGATTTGTCACCTAAGCAAGCATACCTACAAATTCCAAACCCTAACAAACTGCTGAATGTTCTGTTCTGTCAGTAAAGGGAATGGATTTGCAATACCAGTATGTGTCATCCTGAGTGTGAAACAAAAAACAGCCATGTCACCATTACTGGTGATGAAATCTTAATGCAAGGTTTCTGAAAAGCATCTTCAAACTCCTCAGGTCACAGAGAATAAATTTAAATTGGTATCAGTTTGCCATGTCCTCACGACATATGTCCACTACACATAGATAATTTGCAGGTGAATCTCCCTAGGTCTTGTAAGGTCTACAGCAACGGAACCGCTCTGTGAAGTCTCCCACTGGTTTCCCGTGTTCTCCCACACACAGCCACTTTGGTAAGTAGCCACTTCCAAGAAACAGCAGTTATGCGGTGGAAAATACAGCAGACACTCTTCACATTCACATCTTAGCTTTAAATTCTTTACCTTCCCAGCGTAATGTATGATACAGAAGTCAGCTTTGTCTTTCAGCTGTTTTGGCTTCTGAAATTTGGGGTGGGTGCCTTGTTCTTGTACAACCTTTTCCACAAAGCTTTTGTCTGTTGCTTTTGGGAACCAGCACTCCTCATCCAGCAGGGCCAGTATACCAGGGGGGCCAGCCTTAAAGGAGGGAAACATCACAACATCATTAGACACAACTACATCAAGGATTAACAACTTTGGACAGTTAGAAAAAAAGGATACCTAACCTTGATCCATCACATTCATATGTTCTGTGGTATCAACTACTGTCAAACTAATAAAAATTATTAATAATTTCTGAAGTTCCTTGTCTTGAAACATTCTTGAACATTCTTAAAGAAGGACTGTTTCGTTACATTTATATAGGGTGTTTTAAAGTGGGAAAAAAAAAATCTTTTAATAAAAGAATCCATACAGAAGACCATAGCCGAAAATTTCAGAAACAAGTTCTTACTACTGGAACATCTACTATGAAATTAATGAATTTCTAAGCTTCATTAGAGCAGAGTGAAAGCAATAGAGGTTCACAGCCTCTCTTCACACTTGCAGGCAAGTAAGGAAGTTCACACTACTCATCCTAAATCACACTTACGCATCTAGCATCATGCAGACCTGTACAAAGACAATTTTATAAGAAGAAAAAACGGCTGACTAGGTGATCTATTTTCATGCAACATTTCCTGCAGAACCAATACTAGAAGATTTATTGGTGACATATACTTTCAAACAGAGAGGAAATTGTTTCTGCTTCCAAGCAAATCACAGTGTCAGTAGAGGATTACAAAAGCTAGCTGTACATGGAGACTAGCTTTCTAGAGGTTATATGCCCAATGACACAATTAGTGCAGCCATTTCTTGCTGCTTGAGGGTAGGAGAACAAGCTTCTTACCGGCTTCTCTATGAGGTCAATGCAGGGCTGCAGATCCAGGCCAAAGTCAATGAAATTCCACTCTATGCCCTCTCTCTGATACTCCTCTTGCTCCAGAATGAACATGGTGTGGTTAAAGAGCTGCTGCAACTTTTCATTTGTGTAGTTAATACACAACTGCTCAAAGGAGTTCAGCTAATGAAGAAAAGGGTAGAAAGATATTTGAACAATTGCTTTTGAAGACACATCTACTACTCTCCTAGCACTAAAGATCACATTTATAGTCCAGCAACTCTAAGCTAGTGTTCTGTCCAACTTCTAGCCCTTTTGCTTACGGACTGCATTTCCTGTCACATGCGACTGAAACTGTGTGTCAGTCCCAAGGGAAATCCACACACTGATCCTCAGAATTTGCAGAAGAACGTTTAGCTGTAAACAGCAGAAGAATTACTGTAGCTACTTAACCCGGGAACAGAAAAGCTTCTGGTTTTCTCACAAACTCAGAGCTGGAAAGTCCTCTTCATAAAAAAGAGAAGCAAAGGAAGCCCACAGGCGGATTCCTGAAAGCATGTGGACTGGGAAGCCTTTTTTTAATTGTCATATATAAAAACAGAACAAGAAAAGTGAGAGATGTCCTGATTTCTTCAAACTGTATGGATAAGGTTAAAAACCAAAATGTATTTTCATGTTAGACCATACTTAATCTAATGCAGCTGCTGGACAGAGTGGTTCTGTTCCACTTCCTCCATGTTCCAATAATTCCTAACCATGTGTTTCCACTCCCCTCACATTTTCATGAGATTTAGCAACCATTAAACCAAAAGTAGAGTTAGATCAACAACCTGATCAGAGGGAAACGAAGCAACCTTCCTGTGGCTTAATTTTTCATTTCATTAGTAAATTAGCCCAACTAACCTTGCAGCTGCACATGAGCTGCTAACCCTAACCGATTCAGCATAATACAAGTTCATAGGAGTTGCCTGGCTGATTGCCTGGCTGCCATGGGGATGGCAGGATAGTTCTTTTCTAGAGGCAGCTTGTGATTACTTAAGACTAAGCATAATGCAAAGCCACATTCTCAATTTCTAGTTTCATGACATCATGATTTGGCCTAACAGTTCACTGCCACCTATAGAGGGAGCTCCCATCTCCCTTTTTTCCACCTCTCCCTTAACTTTCCTAATCTATTCCTTTTCTACATTTATTTTGCATCAGTTTTTCTGCTCAGATTCCACTTTACAGTCCGACTCAATTATATGCCACCCTAAGAAAAATAATGTCTGCAGTGCTAGAGAGGTGAACAGTACAAGGGGCACAGACAGGAACAGCAGAGGTGGAAAGGTGAAAGCTTACACCTTTTCTGCATCAAGGAACTGTTACATCAAGAGTTCAACTACGTGTGAAACCAAACTCTGATCCTTGATTATCACACTTCTCGCAGAACATAGCATACATGGGTCAGAATATGCTCAACCTGATTTGGTCTACTCTGTCTTTGTCTTTTCAAAAGTCTTTGTCAAAAGTAAGCAGCAGGAAGACTTCCTAACAATTTTTAATGATGCTAATAGGTTTAAGTGGATCATATATTTTAATGTTTTGGGACAAACTGACGGGACAAAATTTTAACACCACTTAACATTTTTAAAGACTTGTTTTGTAGTCTAGCAAACACTTATGTGCTGAACTACAGAGAATTACAAGCATTTGGAACTATGAAGTTCAAATAATTATGATGTACAAGACAAAAAGGATGCATGCACCAGAATACAAAGCAATGAGATAAGTATTTGCAGTATATACAAAATAAGAACAAACGAACAACTTGGGATACATTATTAAATAACCTGACATTTCAAATTAGCAGGGATCTCAAATAAAAGTAGGAGATAGATCATTGCCAAAGCTACAATACTTTCTTCCAGTTTCAAAACTATTTCCTTCAACTATTTCCTTCCTTGCTCCATGGTAAACAGTGCTGAGTGCAAGGAACCAACATCTCCTTACCTCGAAAATCTCAAAGCCAGCAATGTCAAGGATTCCAATGAAGGATGCACCCTGTCGCTTGGTCTTATCCAACGCCTTGTTGATACGCATAACCAGCCACCGGAACATCCGTTCGTAAGTGGCTTTAGCCAGAGCCTCAATGGCAAAGTCAGCCTAAGCAGAAAGACAAAGATCAGGGATTGTATTATAATCCAAACGCGCCGAGTACACTGATTTGGCATGTAATTGCCTAACTGTGGTAAGAGATCTTCTCTTTGCCACCAAACTCACTGAACAAGGCTCATTTCATAGATCATACTTAACGAAAAGCAGATGACACCGTGATACTCCATAAGCAGGAGCAAAGAACGTCTTATTAAATTGGCACATCAAAGCCAACTTCCAGGATCCTGCCTATTAGAGAAACCATAGCCTGGTATTCAAGAAACAAAAACTAACATCCAGTCCCTTCAAAGTAATGCAATATGTTTACATATGTCCAAAGAAAAGCATTACAATTATTTTGTGATTTAGGATTTGTGAAACTCGTTTTTTCCTCTCAATGTCATTATCCCACCCATGATAAGCACAAAAATACTATATATAAAGAGTGAGAAATGAAATATCAAAACAGAAAGACAGCCTGTGAATACTTCTAGATTTCACTCTCTTCCCAATCCCTTTCATGTAACGGGGCATGTTTATTTACACTGAGAATAATGATGTGTTTATGAAAAAGCCATGCAGGGAATAAGCACGGGGACTTTCCTCCTTTTAGCAAGCTGCTAGCTCCTAGTTCAGGTTTCATTGAAGAACACACTCAGCACAGCCTGATTCAAGACTATTAAGAAACATACAAGTAGTTTCAAGGGTTAGACAAATTCTTCCAGCCTAGCAGTTGACCTACTCAAAAATAGTGTTTTCTATCTTACAGCAACTTGAAAATGTCATCCTTGCATAGAGCGCTGAAGAAACTAACTCCCCTGGGACAGTCAGTCACTAAAATTAGGGGAGCTGTGCTCTCATTTTTTCCTCTTATGAGAAAAAGTGCTACAGGGGCAGGGTCATTTCTATTTTTATACAGATCAAGAAAGCTAATACTAGAAGCAAAACAGATGCAGTATTATTCAAGTGTGATTGCCATACATTGCAGCCATGAAGACGGGTATTAAATGCTACACAAAATTTTAATACATTTGTCAGCTTTGTGGCAGCAAAATTCAAGACTGAAGCACTCATTCACTTATACAAAATGCATACCTGTTCTTTGGTCTGAGCTTTCTGGACGTAATCCCGTCCAACTTTGATGCGAGGAGTCAGGATACCTCTGGTGAAATCTGTCACGTTGATACCCAAAAGGTGAGACACTTTCTGAGCAGCTAAAGAGGGGAAAAGGAAACAACAAAGATATTAATGCATTGAGGTTTTTTTTTTTGTTTTTCTTACAGAAAACAAGAGAAAGAAAACATCTCTGCAATTGCATTCCCAAGACAGTAATGACTGCTTTCAAAAAGCCACAAAATGAAGAGCAGATTAACGAGACAAAGAAAGATAACTTCGAAAACAAAACAGCCTACCAAAAAAACCCTAGCAATCCATACTAGAGGTTACTGAGCTTCTTTGGAAGCCAAAGGAATAAATTTGACACAATACTCTCATCCCACTAAGACATAACATGGAAGCTTCAGAAAGTTCATATTTACAATCAATTTACAGATACAGCAAGTGATTGACTTCTTAATCAGACTAATTGTACTGTCTTCTTCTACTAACTAGCTTTTGAGACAACTCTTTTCATTTCACATTAAAGAGCCAAAAATTAAATGGCTTACTCTCCTCCCCAAGATGCCATTTAAAGTATGTTTTTCTACAATAGCCAAAAACATAAACAATTCAAGAGCAATTTAGCCACCTCTTACATTTCAGCAGTACTTCTACAATGAAACTTTATGATGTCTTACAACATACAGATTTCTATTGTGTGAAATATGATGCTACTCACACACATAATAATGGGCAATGCAATTAAAATACTCGCCTATGCTTTCTACCCCCCAAAAAACCATCTACCCTACTCTTAAGTTACAAGTCTACCTATGAAGTTAGCAAATATTCCTTAATCAAATCCGATAACACAGGTATGTAGAAGCAATCATTCTTAGCCTGGTTAATATAAACACACGCTACATATTCCAGTAGAGTAATCCTTTTGACCTGGCCATCATCACGTGTACTACCTGCCGACTCCTCTAACAAGAACAGTGCCACATTCTGCCCGTGGGTGGCTGCAAACCCATACTTGGCAAAAGAAAACATTTTTTATACATTTGTATGAAGGAGCATGTTATCTCCCTCAACAACTAATTCACCTGACAGAAAAATAGGATGGCAGCATTCCCTACATAATGTAATTTACTTTTCTACTTGCAAGAACTTCCTGTAAGCTTTTCATCTGCATTTTTCAGTGCATTTTTTTTGGTGGGGAGTGAGGTAGGGAAAGGAGAATGGTTACCTGTGTTGTCTGGCATAGAGGCTTGGTCTGTGTTGCGCTCCTTCTTGAAGACTATGTTGCCAAGTTGAAGAACACCTGAGATAACCTTCAGAAGACCTTTTGAAATAATAAATCGGTGTCAGACATCAGCAAAAGCCCTGATATGACCCAGTTAACCATGCTGTGAATGGTAAAAGGCTCTCCTCAATAGCCAAAGATCTTGCTGGTATTTGGGGAAAAACCACCACAGGTTAAGTAATTCCGCTACAGGACTCCCAGCCAGGACACGGGACTTTCCCTGCCTCTCCAGTGCAAGGCTATGCAGTGTGGGAATTTACCTATTCTCAACATCATTTCTGCAAAGTTGGAGACAAAATCCAGGGTCACACCCTGTCCTATAACATCCACATTTTTTGATAAAATGTTTGTTCCCTAGGGGCCAAAATTTACTATTTTTTCATTGACTACTGTTAAACATAGGAAAAAAACAGTTTTTAAGAATACAAATCAATTAAGAGAAGGAAGATTACATTCTTTTAACCTCATATTACTTTCAGCTCCCTGCCCAAGATCTGTAGTCCACACAGATACACACTACAACATATGATGGGCAGCAGGACGTTGGCAAAAGTGTCTGTACCATAACTATTGCTGATCACATGCTGAATCATCTCATCCATTATTAAATGATATATTTGTACTCTTTGAATAGTGCACATCACAAATGCAGCATCAGATGCTAGGGCAGGAAAAAAAATGTCCAGTGTCACAGCATCGAGTCAATTTTCACCATGTATCAATCAAAGCTCATTGCATAACAGCTTCTGGTTGCCTTGAGCTGAGTAAACTGCCGGTCACTTGGAAAAAGGAACTTGTGCCAAAGATTTTTTCACCCCCTAATTTCTACCTACTACAGAAACAGCTGCTTTAAAACAACATCCTTTCGACAGCAGAACAAACAAAGGCTCCACAGATTCTACATCAGGACTAACAGAAGAGAAGCATATATGCTCCTAGTGGCATGTTTTCAACTCCAGTGTTTTGACAGCTGAACCTGGAGCGCTGACGCTTGGACATACAGCTTGTTTTGATGCTGTCCCCGATATGGAGATACTTAGTGTTTAGATTCTGCACCAAAACTAAGTGAGCTTACTGTCCAGCCAGTTACTCATACGTATACATATACTCTGTATTTTTTAAGCCTAAAGGAACATTAATACACTTCACAACTTGAATGGCAAATACAAAATACTACAGTTATCTTTGCAGTAGTGGCTGGAATCAGTAGCTCATGTGTGTGACAGCAAAGACATGCCCTAGAGCATACATTAAAAAAACAAATAAACAAAAAAAAATCAAAAAAAGCCCCAATCAACAGCAACAAAATAGATTATAGAGGGACATTCTAGCAACAAATTAGGCTGCCAATTATTCAGTTCTGTTCAGGCAAACTTGTCTTCACCTCCATATAGCAGTTTCAGTCTCAGATGATTCAGGAACTTGACTAAGTTCTGGATAACAAAATAACGGATTTACAGCTGGCTACCCTGGTGTTATGAAGAGCAACAGCTAAGGCACAGGCACATATCTCAGCCACAAGAGCTACAGCCTCCAGCAGAGGAAGCAGTGACCTCAAAAAAACATAGATGCTTACTTCAATGTAGGAAAAAATAAAGTTCTGGTTTTATAACACCTTATATATCTAGAAACTGAAATTTGGCAGAACATTGGTTCCCAACCAGTAAAGCAGATTATAAATGAGAGCACAGAGCTCTGATGAATAAGTATCACTGCACTTTGTGCTGGCTACATAAAATTCTAGCTTCACTGCCAGGGTACTGTGTTCCCCGAATCAGACAATATTAATTTCTGATCAGCAGTTCAGCGCTAAGCTGGAAAGAAAGGCACTATGTCCAGGCCATTCTCAAAGTACTAATCCAGCACTGGCTGGATTAGATACTTAAAAGCCATTGCTTAGGGGGTGGGGGAGCACACAAGCCTTACATTACACAAGAGAATGAGGGAATTCTTGTATCTTGGATGTGCTATTCATAAATTGGATATAGAGCCCTCAGACTGGGAGCAAAACCAGCAAACAGACGTACACCTTCACTGGCAGTTTGACTTCTATGGTTAACTTTATGAACTGAAACTATGCTAGTACATCCTGGTGCAGGTTACTCCAAAGCTACTGTGTTCATCACTTGCACAATCATCACTTTGTATTTGGGATGGAGGAGGTGGCGGGAGAGGGGGGGGACAAAGTAACAACAACAACAACAAAGAGAAATCAAACCAAAAATTAAGGTCCAGAGAGATATAATTTGCTCCCTCCTTGATTTCCTCATATTTCAAGCCCTTCAGAGGACTCATACCTATCTGCTCCTCATCTGGGATGCCCATGATCCTCATTGCCTCCATGGTCTCTTGAAACATATCTTTGTCCTGCTGACCCGGGATTGTAACATGCCCATTGGAAAGGAAGCGATATTTGTTGTAAGGCTCCAGGAGCAGATCAGCTTAGGAAAAAAATGAGAAAGAAGTTACTATGAGTTTTTTGGTTTTTTTTTTTTTTTTTTTTTAAACAGACAAACTACCACTGAGAGCAAATTTGTCACCTGAATATGCTAGCAGGTGCTGGATGAATCTGAGATTAAGATCAGTTTTACTAACAGATGAAAATTTAATATATTTTAGAAGAAGAATGGAGTTTTTCTGCCTTATTTCTTTCTATTCCCTCCTCTGGAATACTCCACCAAAGAAGTGCCAATCATCATTATGCCCTAAGTCTATAAAAAGCAGGGATTAACTTTGGAGTATATTTGCCTTCAATTTCAGATACCTTCTTTGTTTTAAACCACAAGGTTAGTATATAGTTCTTGAAATAATAGAAACTATGAGAAAAGTCCTCTCCTCTTACTTGCAGCGTTCACACAACATGGATTCTGATCACTAAAGAAAAGATTACGCTAAAGCTTTAAAGCTAGGTGCACTAGCATCCTAGATTTCTAGAGCAGCACAGGCACCAGATGCTTTGCTCCATACAGTTAACTGCTGAGTACATCACAGCAGGACCATTCCTGCACTAGAAGGGCTTATGTCATGCGAGACGAGACTAAACACAGGACAGTGATTTAGATAAGGAAGGGCGTAGAGTCATTGCTGGCAAGGAGACAAGTGCAGAAAGGAACCAGAGGAGCAAGTTTTCAGGAACTGAGAAGTGCAGAGAGAAAGCAGAGGGATGTATATTTGTGCAGAAATGGAGGAGGGGTGGCCATACATAAAAGGTAGAGGTAAGAAACTACGAAGGAACAGGTGCTAGCCTACAAGTGTTTTGGACCCTCTGCCACTGTGATGAGGGAATGCCACAACTACAACAAAAACTGAACTTACTCTTCAAATGTTCCCCTGCTCCAGAGAGCAGGTAGTAGAAGATGTGGAAGGTTCTCTCCTCTTTGGCTTGACGGATTGCACGTGACTTCTCCAGGAGATCTTCTGAGAGTCAAGGCATATGGCAGGACATACAATCATTTCCTATTCTATCACAGGAGAAAAACTAGCAGTACCTGATATTCTCCTTGTGCCAACTAACAGAGGTATTGATTTAGCAATCGTTATCAGCCAACAACTCACTGAGCTCTGGTCTCTGAGTTCTGTAAATCTCTGAATGATGCCCATGACAAGAGAATCTAAACTGATAAACAGAGAAATTGTGGCCATTTATCCATATTTGCCTTGCACAAAAGTGAGAATGGCTCATGAAATTCCAAAGCTATTCATCTTAAAGCAGTTTACGGTGCCACCTCAGCCTCCTATGGTTAGGACTCATTCATTCAGAAGAGATTTCCATCACAGTCACAAAGACCACAAAATACAGCATGACTACAACAATAATCTTGCTAGCAAAAAGTTAAGTACCTGCTGCCACATTCTCGACTTAGGAAACAGAAGTAAGGTGTTATGAGACTGCTAAGCATTACTACTGCTACACCCTATAAGATGTTACTTTTAAGTGGTTACAGAAAAGATACAGGTCTCAATATTAGCTCCAACGATGTAGCCATTGACATCAAAGTTGATTCTGATGAACTTGCCCTGAGAGGAAGGTATTAGCAAAAACATTAGTATTCATTCTATACAGTAACACCAGTGAGTAGCAAAGCCAAACCTTGTCTTTTTAATCCAGGAAAGGAAATTCAGAACAGGTCAGGCAAGTTTTATGCAAAAAGTAAGGTAGGCCAATAGGCAATGTCTGCTGATCATGACAGCGATTTAACGAACAGGACACCAAACACTTACCTATAAATAAGGACAGACAGCCTACAATTCAACTTAATTACGTTTCAACCTAGATTTCCCACAACCAGTGTATTTTCAGTTTTATGCACTATATGGTTTGGACAGTTCTGCCTCCCCCAGTGCTCCCATCAACCATGTCCATTTAGCCCCAGCTCTGGCTCCTCAGTCTGCCTCAGACACTGTTCACCTCTCCAGAGCAAGCAAAATAAGGATCAGTATTACCTCTCCAGGATAAAACCGACTGAAACAAAATTAAAATAAAAATTGGTGGAAATAGTCCTGGCACAGGGCCAGGTTCCTTCATATTAGAGATTTATCAGCAGCATTTTCTGGATAATTCACTGACAGAAATTCTCCTCACACATTAACTTCAGGGAAGCCACACAAATAGTTGTCCTATCCCAGGACAGCAATGCACCCAAAACCAGAACAAGTCTTCCCTCTGAGAAGTTTAGGATACTGGCAACCATGCTGGATAGTAATACTTACAAATCTTGAAGAGTTGTCATTCTTTACTGTCTTGGCGTTTCCAAAGGCCTCCAGGATGGGATTAGCCTGGAGTAACTGTCTCTCTAGTTCTCCCTAGAGAGAAATTAGAAATGAATAAAGTAGGTCGAAGTTTGCTGCATTAAGCTTGGGTCAACCCAGCCGTGAGGTTTCAATTCACACTAGCTTAGCATCTGTTGTAAAGAAGCCATATTAAATCTTAGGAGTTGATCCCTTAAACCTTCAAAAGGAGACTCGTTAGTTATCTGGGCAAAACAGAAGCACTCACAGAAACGCTTTATTCCCTTCCTCAACACAAGGGTGTCCCAGTGCTGTCTTTCTGTTCACAGGCAGCCTGTTAAAGTCACTTGGCCACAACATCCCACAGATTTCCCAGGATCAAAACAAAACGCCATTCCATCCAAGATCAGGCCCTCATCCCAGAAATGTCTTGCCATCTAGGCAGGAAGAGTGAGAAGAATCCTTGCTACTGTGAGACAGATCTGAACTCTGCTAGTAGTAGGTTAAGAAGTTAGCCTGAAAAGTTGTAACGTTTGCAAAAAAAACAAAACCAAATCGCACTAGGAGTCTACGTTTTCCACAATACAAACAAGCAAAAAACTCCTTTGTAAGGAGGCACACAGAAAAAAAGAGAATTAGTGGTATCCCACAAACTGCACGATTGCTTGCATTCTACTGCCATACTCGCACACTCCTTCTTCCCTCAAGGAGCACAAAATGCTGGAGCTGAAGGGAAAAAAAAAAAATCAGAAGCTTTATCCTTGCCAAGTACTAGATCATTGGAGCATGTACACCTTTCCCTTCAGGCTCTAGATACATCTCTGGCTGTTTTTAAAAACATTTGTCCTCTGTGTTAAGAATGTGGAGCTCTGCATATTTCAAGATTACTTGAAAAACTTCTGGAGACAGAAAATGACAGTTTTGATTAATATTTCTCTTTTTAGCAGTTATCAGTAAATAGTCAAGACTTCCTGTGCATAATAGATGGAAATTGAGTTTGATGAGTGAAAACTGAAATGCATGGGCAAAATGTTTAAGGGTATTTGTTAAGGAAAATTGTTCCCATTTATTTTCAAAGTGCATTATAAAAAAGTAAGTCCTTACACTGTCTCTAAAAATGCAATAAAGAGTTGTGTTGTTGTGGTTTTGTTGGTTTTTTTTCTCTTTTTTTTTTTTTTTTAAAAAAAGGTGGTACACAGGAAACCAAACAAAGAACTACAAGTATTTCTTACTTCCACAATCATCTCACTTCATGCTTGCAAAGTGCAGTGCCAAAATGCCAATCATGATCCTCAGTCCCTGCAGAACTGAACATACACAGAAGGGGCAGCTGCTGCAAACACTTCCATTCACTGTCAAGTACACACAACACAGGGGTTAGCCCTGGGCAGGGAGCCTAAGCTGGGCTACCTTCTCTCTCACAACAGAGACAGTGTGTAGCCCTGTAAGGAGAAAAACTTGAAACTAGGGTTCAGTCCTTGAAACTGTGTAGCATTCACATTTCCCCCTCCCATTCTGGCACATGTTCTGATGTTGGAACGCTCTTCCCTCACCATCCTGCAGTGAAGTCCCAGGCCTCTGTTTGTGGCTACAGTCTGTTGCTATGCAGCCAGAGGTGTCAACATTTCAATTCAACTAAGGAACAAGGAAGAAAGAGATCAAAAAGCTCACTTTTTCTCTAAATAGAGGTCAGGCTGAATCTGTTCCAATTACGTTGCTAAAAGTAAAATTAAGTTTATACTTCGCTACACACAAAGATCAATAGTTTATAGAAATTCTCACTACTGAAACTCCTGCTAATTCTGCATCAAGGAAGTGTCCTTAGTGCCATGTACCAACACCTGTTGGTAAACCACAGTTTAGAAGTGATTACGTCTCTTGAACCACCAGGGTAGCAACAGGTGTAAGGGAACGTCAGCTCAGGGCATACAGACACATAGAGCTGTGAGGAAAGGAGAAGGCTAGTGCTGGTCACATCAGTTAGCTCTTACGATGTGTCTGTACAGAGACAGGAATCCAGAAATCACAGCCAGCTTTCACATCTTTGTTAAAAAGCAAAAGATGCTGTTTCCCTTATGGTTTTGGTTGGTTTTGTCTGTTTGCATCTAAACATTTCAGGGATTTGCTTTTATATCCTTCTCCAGAAGCAGGTGAAAGATTCTCAGATAACTGGATCCCAACAATACTGAGTTGGATGGGGAAGGAAGAAAGAGCTCATCACTAACCTAACCTTCATTACAAAGATTTAAGCATTAGCAACCACTACCCATCAATTTCTAATTAGTTGTGAACATTGTCATCTTCATGATTTAACAAGTCAGTAGAGAAGCAGAGACTAAAAGTGGGAAAACATCAGTCCTAACTTCCATAAATAAATTTTGATTAAGTGAAGAAGTATTTATATAATTAGATACAGTAGGCCCCAAAAGCAGCTTTAATGTGCTTAATACTCACACCATGCAGCTAGAAGCTATTTACTAGTGCATTGGACTTGGTGGAAGCAGCCACTACCTCCAAAGCAAGAGAGCTAGAGCTGAAGAGTATGCTTCAAAAATCAGATTTTACCGAGATACTTGGAAAATCTGGGACTTAAGCTCAAATCTTCTACTAAAAGACAGTCAAGAAACCTTCCTGGTAGATTAAGTACCACTATTTCCTATACCATCACTGATGAAGTTCCACACTTAGTCTTTCTAATCAGTGCCACAAGTGGGTTTTCTGTCTTACAACATGAAGGCTTGACACCATCATATTCTAACCTAAAGAATAAATCTGTCAAGACCCCAGATCATCAAAGAAAATAAAAAATGTATAACCCTTCATAACCTGGTTCCAAGTTTAAGGTTTGTAAAGGATTGCTGCACAGAGCACTCATTACCAATTAACACTTCAGGATTCAGTTCTAAGTCCTCTCTGGTAAGGCCCGTGCATTTAATCACGAAAGTGGAGCAAAACACGACTGCAGGAATTCTCAGAAGAACCTCTGGAAATCAAAGCAGGGCAAATCACCAACAAGCCCAACTCAGGACTGTTTTGTTCTCCTACGTGGATCTTTGTCCTGCTTAGGTGGTTGAAATTTTGCTCGAGGTTACACAGTGGAAGAATATTTAGCTCAAGCCCATGATTCTGTTTTCCACATTTAAAAAAAGAAAAAGAAAAAAGTAGAATGTTTCTAAATACAGCTACTGACAGACCATGGAAAAAGTCTTCATATGTCTGAACGTTTGGCACGCATTAAGTTTTTTTTTTGGTTGTATTCCAGAAGTTACTTATTAGAATGTGTGCACAAGCACAGCATGCCTGTGTGCAGGGATGCCTTCTTATTCCTATACCCTACACACATAAGGCATGCCTACACATTCAGCCACTAAGGGAAAACTTTTACTTAGAGATACAGTGGATGCACTTGGCATCTGGCTTTCATTACATGGCTCACGAGTGAACATTCCCGATGTGTTCAGCTCTGGCTAACAAGCTCACAGTTCTGGAACACCCCATCTGCAGGGCAGCCTTCCTTCCCAACCTTTCTCTACAACCTGCAGTCACATCTCAGTGCTGGGACCAGAAAGTTAAACACCTAGCTACACTTATCATACTAGGAATAACAAACATACTAGATATTCATGGTTCTAGGAAAGCCTGGTCCACTCCTATTGCCCCAGAGGAATATTTTCCCGAATAAACTGTTCATGAAGTCCTGAAAGAAAAGTCTTAAAATGTAAACTAGTTTTGAGCACAGAACACAAGTATTCTTTATGTTACTTTAGTTCCCAATTGAACATCCTGATAAAAAGATTATTGTGCACCACACACAAAAAATAAATAAATTGTGAATTGTCTATGGGTTTGGTTTAGCTGCAGAAAGTGATATTGGTGTGGAGTGAAAAGCTGCTCAAAAAAAAAAAATCACACAATGGGACAGAAAACGCATTCCTGGTGCAGAACGTGCAGTAAACGTGCAGCTCACCTACGAGGATACAACTGATGAATTCGGCAATAGTCCATCGGGGGAGAGGGAGGGGAAAAAAATATAAGTGAGACATCTTCAAAGTCCTCCCACAATCACCACCACCCTCCTTTCATGTGCTGTTACAGTTGGCTCTTTTCCACCCTTTTAATTAATAATTTTGAAGTCTTCAGTTGAGGACTACTAGACGATCACTGTATTCTCTGGTTTTGACATAGTATATATAATAGCCAGACCTAACCTACAAACGTACAGAAAAAAGGAGACATCTCCTCCACAGAAGGACCAGTTTTCAACTGCCTGGACTGGTTATAAGCCTTATGTCGGTGTAAAAAGATCAGGATGGGTGATGTTTCATTTACAGTGTCTCTAGTCCATGCACTTGCCCATGTATCCAAGAGGTTGTGGATAAGTTTACTCCCATTGTAGCTCCACTGAATTCAAAGGAGGTTTGACTTAGAACAACGTTCCCTGGCTCATAGTTCTTGATAAACTTTTATTATTTCATAGTTCACTGTCCTCCTCAGTCCCCTGATAGACGTTAGCACCTAAGCTTTTACTGAGCTTTTATTGTCAACAGCCAATACACATCTATCGCTCTAAGTCAGCACAGCAATGAAGCATCATTAAATTAAACCTAGGTCTTACCTGGTCTTTTTTAGACTTGTGTGAAGAAGCAACATGAGCCAGATACTGAATGACCTTCTTGGTGTTCTCCGTCTTACCAGCTCCTGATTCACCTCTGTAAAGAAAGTCCGCAATTCATTCACAAAAAAAGACATTGGGGGACATATTTCTAACCCAAAGGGCTACAGAGCTCCTTAAATCCACTCTGGCTATCACAATGCCTCTCTCAAAGCCAACAAAAACCAAATCATACTAAAGTGGTGTGAGTGTAGCTGGACTGAGGGCTAGCCCTCAGCCAGTTTGCCACTGGGCATGGACTCTGTATTCTGGCAAAAAGGGGGAATGCAAACAAGAACTATGCTTTTTAGTCACTTGGATATGAAAATTGCAAAGTGGCAGAGGAATAATCCAGAGGCAGCTATAGAGCTAGTGGTGAAAGGTAAATGAAATTAATCTTTCAGAAGGAAGCTTCCTGACTGGGAGGCCAACGAACTTGGCTAGAAGAGAAATTGCTGTAACAAGTAAGAGTATCTATTTGCTACTATATCTGCCTCATCAGCATGAATATTGTTAAACACAGCAGCTGCATCAAATCTTAAGGAGGTCTCCAAGACTTTTCTATTGACGAAGTCTTATTTCTTCAGGAGTTTGGGTTGTTTGAAAACCTCCTTTCTTCCTTCAGTTCCCATGAAAAATATTCTGCAGAAAGGATTAAATATTGGAGGAACTGAAGTAGGATCTTCCTTAACTCTCTGATATTACCTGAATTACTTGAGCCCACCCCAAGTGCTTACTATTAAGAGAGTCCTCCAGCCAAAATTTTTGAATACAGACCTTGACATCCAGACAAGTATATACTCACGTGCAAAGGATGGACTGATCCTCTCGGTCTAGAATAAAATTTAAGAGAGAAGTCAGACTTAGATTTGAAAATCAAATTAACGTGACATAAACAAATCAACACCAAAGACAAAAACAGTCAACTGACAAGCATCATGAGATATACAGCCAGGTAACCCCTTCTATGGCAACAGAAGCCAACCTCCCACCATCTACCAAAGTTAAATTGCAGTGGTGCAATTATCTGTTCTTTATCCCGAGCGCAGACTGTTTGCATCAATTTTACTGCAACCATTACAGAGCTCTCTCACTGAATGTTTCTTTACCACAAAAGTCATTTGATACATAACTACTTGTTATTCACTCCCCCTCCCTTCCATTATTCTGGACCCATACTGACTTGCAAAAATGATCAGCAGAACAGAGAATATAGATGGGAGGAGGAGGAAGTGGGAAGTGGGACAGGACCATTAAAAATTTCAAAGTACCAAAACCTCACATCAAACAGAGGCTTTCACCCCAAAAAGAAACACTGAAAGCTCAGTGAGAAATTGTTACTTACTCTATACAGGCCGTGTTTGAAAGCTACAGTGCTGAGCAGCAACCTACACGCTATACAGCTGATTTATTTACGGCACCAACCCCTTTGTATTAACTGAGCAGCCGATATTAGCAGAAATCTTTTCTTTTTCATGCTCACATGTTGCAAAAATCAGGAATAGGAATACTGTATTGAATGCTAAATAGTATACATATTAATTCCTGTGTTCATTTCCCAGCTGTGGATGACGAAATCTTTCCAGTTACAGAACTTACTTCACCCAGCCTATCTACCACTGTCTTCTCCAACATCTTTAACCTTCTTTCAGCTTTCACTTATGATTCTACTTCCTCATAGGCAGTTCTGTCTGGTCTTTCCACCATGCCTTCATCCCACTACTCCCCAACCACTTTCACGCAAACACACTCCCCTTCTTTGCCTTGATTTCACTTTTCATCCCCCCCTCCACCCTGCGTCCCGCTCTAGTCCCTCAGTCTGCATCATGTTCTCCCCCATGCCACCAGGAACCAGCTATAAACACCAGGCAGACCACAGAGTACCCGGGCCCAGCACAACTTTAGTAGCTTCTTGGAGGAATTGCAGGGGAAGTGAGACCTGTTCAGACATGGAACACACTCAGGAACTGCAAGTCATGCACAGACAGTCCCACATCACACGAGAGCTACTGATACACTCACACAACAGACTGTGCCATCACACTGTATTTATATATTTATTTTACTTAAGTTCAGAGAACTATAGATCATCAAGTCTGAGAACCTAAGTATCACATCTGCTAGATTTCATCTAGTTACTGTCCTTCTTCCACACCGAGCTCCAATTTTGTATCAGACTCAAGTCTAATTTCTAAACAGACAGCAAGCCTCAAACATCCATTAATAGAAAATGCACTGAATTCCTCTAACAAATTATTTCAGTAATGGGTAGCTTTCATCAGTATGTTTAAGAATGTGATTGCCTCCATCTTGTAGCTACCGGTTCTTTCTCTTCCTTCCTCCAGTAGCTTAGAGACCCCCAGTGTAGTCAGTGTTCTCCCCACCAGATACTTAGATTATATAATTAAGACACCATTCAAGTTTCTTTGTGCAAGATAAAGTGAGACTGAACTCTGTTTAGGGAAGGTTTTACAGTCAGATAGAGTTCAAGTACTCAAAACTACTTTCTACAGCCTCAAACATTGCCACCACAAGTAAATTCAGCATTTCAGTGCTAACAGCCTCAGTGTCATATTCAACAAGAAAAGTCTCCTATAACCTCAGCCTATAAAGAGAGAAGTAACTTAGTCTTTGGACACGTTTTCATGGAACAAGAAAGGCAGAAGAACCTACCAAATTTGAGATTCTTAAATTATTCTGAAAATAATAACGGAAACATTAGGTTTACACACTACAGAGAGGTAACTCCTGCTCTGAACCTCCTTTGCTGGAAACTTATTGTATACAGATGAGCATAAAAATGTAGAGGAAAATAATCTGCTTTATCCCAGTTAATACTCTTTTCCAAAAGAGCTGATCAGCCTAAGACTGGAAGAAAACAAGCAAAAGAAAATTGTCACTCATTTAGTTTTGAACCAGCAAACACTATGTATCCAAAACTAAACAATGCAACTTTATTAGCATTGCACATTTATTTTTGTCAAGAGCTGAATTTTATTATTTGCTTTTAAAATATGCACCCTTTTTGCTGAGGGACAGGTGATGAGTGGATATGAGCCAGCCCCAAAGGCCTCACCCATTCCAGGTTCCCAGTGGGTCAATGGCTCAGAGCAGGCACATCTGTGACTGGGCATTGGGAAGGTGGATCAGGGGAATAACCCGTGACTCATTCATGGATAGCCTAAGGAAATGTACTCTGCAGTAGTGCGGCACTTGGGTGCAATTCTCTATCACTAAGCAGCTATATGAGAGGAAAGGATTGTGCCTCTGAATAATATCTGCCTTTTGAAAGCTTGACTAGCCCTAGACTTGTCCTAGAAAAGCTTGTATTTGCATTCAGGTACCATAGTGGTTCTTCTANGATGTCTCTCACTTCTGGCAGTCAATTTTGATGTTGGAATGATGAGCTGGAGCTTCTCATACAGGCAGTGGACCCCTAAATACTTTCACACCACATGCCATCCCCTTCTCTCTCCTAAGATAAGATCCTTATTCCAGCAAAATACATCAGTAAGCAGACAGGCAAACCAAATGCTGTACAGAAAGAGAGATGATCAACATCAGATAATCCTCAGATTCTTGTTGGCACCAAACACTTCAGACCGTGACAAATGTTGTTGCTCTTAGCTGAGAAGCTCTTGCAGAACTTCACTACAATTGGGGACGGCAGCAACAGGAACTACCCCAGGAAGCCGCTAAGGGGCAAGCACAGGATCTTTCCACACCTTAATGCAAAGTGAAGTGTTGTCAGGTGCTCAGCAGGAAGAGCCCCAGACAGTGTTCAAAAGCCCTCTCGGCACTGGGCTTTCCTCCCCCAGCACACTTTCCTGGTGGCCTGCTGCAGTTGCGTTACTCACCTCTGCTTTAAGCCAGCAAGAACGTACCTGCGAGTGCGGGCAAGCCACCGGCAGCGTGCAGACACTGCCATAAAAGGCAACATTCCTGTTTGCAATCCGGGGGAAATTCTTTCCCAGGACGGCAAAGCAGCAGTCATTGGGATAGCTGGAATTCTTCTAATTGTGTACAGACAGACAACTGAATAATGTGTTGAGCAACAGGAAATTGGAGCCTACCAAAGGGCCAAAGAGCTAACAAATACAAAAGCACAACTCTTAGACACGCTTCCAATTAAGACTTGCTGTAAATGCCAATATTTACTCTCCATACCATACTGACTTGTGCCATCATGAAAATCCAACTGCCCAGACAAGAGGCCACCTCCGCTCCCCCTTTTTTTAGGGGATCACTCAACACGGGCGTACTGCACAGCCTCAGTCAGCACTTGCCTTTACCCTGTTGTTGGTTGTGCAAGCAACCTACTCAGCAAAAGAGAATGTGCTGGGTACCATAAACTCAGTCGCTTACAATAACACAATCAAGAAACGCCTGATTAAAAGAAATCTGCATCTGCTTCTCAATCCTAAACAGAGTCACTTATTAAAAACAATCCAGAGTAACAACTCATTAGTTAATTATAGCAACAGCTCTGCATTTCAGACCAGCTGGCAAGGAAAGCTTTTCATCTAGGCTCCTCTTTAATTCTCATCACGACAGTATTCAAGCGATCATGAGCAGCAGCAGCCTCGAGCACCCAGAACTTCAGGAAGTAAGGCATCCTTCAAATTTAAGTTATGCAGCAGGACAGCATAATGAGATCACTGGATTAATTTCACTATGTTAAAAAACATAATATCTAACTTCCTTCAAACCAAAAATAAAAGACTTCATTTTAGACTGCTTCCAAGACCTTTCAGCACACATTACAAATTTAATTAGGCCAAAATTTGCTTTGACAAGATGGAAATCTTGCATATTAAAGGTTCTCAGACAAATATTCTACTGCAAAACAACAGCTCTGAAAGAATTCTGAATTGCTGTGGTCGAATACATTGGCATAACTGATAAACGAATAGAGAGCCAAACTCCTGAGTTTTGTTTTCAGATGCTTGAGGGTGGGAGAAGAAGAAGGTTGGTAGGCTAGAACAGAATGTGCAATTTAAGCTACACATCTCGGTTACCGAACATCCTAGCAGGCCTTTATCACCCACTTCCTCTGCATGAGTGAGTGCCGTTGCAGGCCTGTTCATCTCCATAAAAGGAGAAGTGCTATAGCGCTCACACAATGGTGACATCATCCCTCCAGCCAAGAGGAAGTAGTGTAGCTGAAAGGCAAAGGCTTGGCTTGCAGTCCCCTGCCCATAGCTGACTCATTAAGGCTAAAAGCTTAACCAGAGCAAGATGGTACCACCCACCTCCAACCCACGGAGCCCAGGGTGGGACAGAGCAGCCTGGCCCTCCAGGTTTCCGTTACTGTAATGCTGTGCATGCCTGCAGCCCAACTGGGAACTGTCTGCTGACCAAGTTAGAGAGATGACCTAAAGCCAGAAGTAGTCTGAAATGCACACTCCAGCTTCAGTTCCTCTGTCTCTCCCCAGACTTCTCTTCTGACCTCAATACAATCTTACAACCAATCTCCTTCCCTCGGGGCTCTGACACGTGGGGAGCCCCAGGCACCTGACACACTCTGTGCTACTGGAACAACCCCACTGGCACAGCATCTCATCAAACACATCCACAGCAGTGCTCTAACCTACATGCTGCTTTGAGTAGGATCAAAACCACCCCAGGGAAGCACCCGAACATAGCCTGGGAACTTGCATTATCATTTAGGGAATGTGTTAAGAGAGAAGTTCCAAAATGCTAATAACCTCTCTACTTACACAAGAATACAAGAAAAAAAAAAGAAGGATAAGCATAGCATATTCAAGACAGCTCTCGCAAAATAGAACTCCTGGATGTGAAAAAGGAAAAAGTCACTTGATTTGGCAGGACCACTGCAGTGCCAAGATTCAGCTTTTAGTACATGAAGTATGAGGGCAGGCACAAGGAAAAAAGTGCCATTTCAAAAGATGAAACACATCCTACTGGGTCAAATGCAAACATTTATTTTCCTGAGCCATTTCTGGACTAAAGCCCGTATCCCTTTTTCTAGCATTCCATAACTGAATCTGGACATAGCAAAACAGGAAAACAAGCTAGGCTGTAATTTTAGGTCACACAAATGTTTATGAAGTTCCGACAAGAAAGAAAAACTGGTATACAGCCTGCAAAAACTCAGGCTGCTCGTGATACTCAAACAGTGTGCAGCAGGGAGACTGACAGAAAGGGCTGGACTGTTACGTAAGTAACTGCCAGAAGGCTCCTGCTCTGGTTTGCAGGAATGAAGCAAAGAGGGTGCGGTAACTACTAAAAAACAAGTGGGCAGTGGACTCTTTTTAGCTTCTTGTTCTATTGAAAACCACATTTCAAGACAGACTCTTTTTTAGAGCTGCATTTAGAAATCTCAAATGATTCAAAACATGTAAAACATCTCTTAAGAAAATCAGAAACTTCGTGCATCTTTTCTTGCAATTTGTATGCAAACACCATCAAACAAACATCCTCCATAATTAGTATCCAAATTTAACGCTGCCCTTTGCATCAGAAATTTGGACAAATCTTGGAAATAAACTAGTGAAACCACACGCCATTTTCCTTTGGTTTTAGTGGAAACAGATCTTGACTTTTGCATGCAATTTGAAAGAGACACACACGTCCCTGCATAATCTGAACGGCTCTGTCAATCAGCAATCCCTGAATTGGTAAACACACAGAGAATATCTTGCAGAAAATAAGGATGTGTTTTGGGACAGCGTAATACACAGTGCAGTACAGCAGACCAGTGCTACAAAGCCACCTGAGAAAGCAGCATTGAGACCCAGAAGTTAGAACAGAAGCATTCTAGTAGGAAACTTAAGAAATATATAAACATCTGAGAATTACATATAAAATACTTCAAGGTCATGTTCCAGATCTAAAGGACTGTTTCTTGTGAAAATGACGACTGGGTCTGGGGCACATCTGAAGCCCTACGAAAGCAATTTGTCTTACAACAGCTAACGCTTTCCTCCCTTAATGTAACAAGGCTGAGAAAATTCAGAAGGTGCTATGCTTCTGAATTTTTTCTTTTAAACACCAAACCCATAGACTGTTTAAATCCCAAGGTGCTGGCTGCATAGGCTTCCTTGCAGACTAATCCATCAAGGTTAAGGAGGATTTAATAACTGCGCAATGTTTTTAAGAGCTTTGTTCAGTGAACCATTAGGAGCCCTAGACTGACGTGGAAAAACTGGATGGCAAGTGAGATGGAACACATTCAGTAGCAATGGGCTGTCTATTCCCTCTCCTACTCATCTTTTAGTTGAGCAGGTTGAACCGAGGATTAAAACTGGGCAGAGTACATGCACAAGGGAAGGGTTTTGGAGAAAGCATTCCAGAATAACCATACTGATCAAAGCTATTGCAAAGAAGTTTCAGACACTGACAATAAAATGGTCATCATTCTCCAGACACCAATGAACCTTTTAGCTTACTGCTAGCTTCAGTATTTGACACAGAAAATTCTTTACATGTGTTCTGAACAGACAAACAGGTGCCGTTTAATAGCTTTAAAAGGTTTTAATAGATCCTCTGGAGAACATGAATTGAGGTAGAGAATTTACTCCTTCAACGTACATCTGCTACTTTAGAATAATACTTTGTCTGCTGAAGACATCACTACACTTGTAGGCACTCTGCTTCAATCACCAGTGCCAGAAAAGTAATTATTCTGAAAGCAGTCAGACCTGAGGCTCCTGGCATTCAGGTTACCCAGGGAACAGAAGCATTAAAACAAATGGTTGTTTTCTCAGAAAACAAAAATGTTATAATTTTTTCAGAGTTCTGCTCTTGAAACATAATAAGTATCTCCAAGCATCATGCAGCAAAATTGTGGTTTTATCTCATTTCTGAGTCTTAATGTCCCTGGTTGGAAAAAGAAGGGGGAAAAAAAACTCACTTTGAACATGTTCTCCATTATATTATTATTTCAAGGAAATGTTTCTGGTGAAGCTTAATAAAAAAAAAAACCAACAACTTAGCCCCTTGGGATATATGAATGCCACATGACACTTCTGTAAACGGAGTAACCATGGAAGACACAAAAAGAGGACCAAACTTAGTGCATCGGCATAGATGCCTGAAAAGGGTTAAATAGTTTCTGGATTAGCTGAAGTTGGAATAAAATTCTCATCTTCCTCTCCCTTCCCAATTCCTTTCCTGAAGGACCTCCCTTTGAACAGCCTGCTTATTAGAATACCATAGATTAACTGAAAACCAGAAGAAAAAAAACCAGAATCCAAATCAATTTACATGCAAGGCTTTTCCACTCTGTCAGCTTAAGAGATAACTACACCCCACGCTGGCAGAAGTCAGAGTCACCAGCTTGCTATCCTTCTTCAGACCATGAAGGATTCCTTCTCTTTGGGGCTCTAAAAGTATCCTAGGGAAAGCAGCCTAATCCTAAATGGCTCCAGCTCATGTGGTGCACTGTACCCTTTCATCTTCTATTCTCTGAACAGATTCCTGCCATACCACTGGCTGCTGCATCAAGCCTCCCCCACCGCTAAGCAGCACTGAGAAAGTGGAACAGGAATGTTGCTTTCCATTGCCCTAGAGGCTAGCCAGGACCAAAGACATTGCAACACCCTGCTCTCACCTTTGCTCCCAGTATCATACACTGGAATGCTATTGTTATCCTTTAAAACAAGGCAGCAAATAACCCTACAATGATCTCTGGGCATTTTGTGCTAGCAAACATGCGTGAAGTAACGTGCACACAAATCCCAACAAACCTAGTTAGCTGGTCAAAGCAGACTAGTTCAAAAGCTAAATTGGAATTATTTTTATGTCCGATAAGCATTCCAAATAGTCAGCAACCAAATATCTCAAACCAGGTAGAGAAGAGCTGGGACAAACCTCTAGATTGTCATGACTCCTGAGAAAATCGGGTAGCTAGAATTGCTCTGGAAAAGGCAAACACTTCAGAAGAGCTCATAGCAACTTTCTAGTGCTAGAAAAACCATGGTGTGGCTGTCAGTCTTCAGCTTTATGCACCAACACAATTCAAGTCTGAGATTTCTGAGTTTTAGACTTCACTCAAGCAATGATCCAATGGAGACACTTCTCTTTTGAAAAGGAAAGGAAATATCCATGTAGATCAATCACTATCTCAAAAATACTATCAGACAAGCAAAGGTCATCTGCCCTTTCTTGCAGAACTGCAGCTGTCTGGACATCCATTGCCACACACTGACGGATCTGGCAGGGATAAAGAACAAGATGCATGCACGTGCAGTTCTACATGGTTTAACTGTTGACAATGGAAGGAGAAAGAATTCTTCATTATCCTTACAGCAGTGCCAAAAAGCCTGGTTCTGATGCTATGTAGAAACAATTTCTTTTTAGGGAACAGTAACTTTGGTAGGGTTTAGTCACTAGCTCATTTAAGGAAAATATATGTTGGTACTTCAGCTGAAAAGAAGTGGGCAAGAAAGAGAAGGAAGTAATAGAGGAAGTGAAACAGTGATAAGAGGTTTATAGACAATCATGCTGCCACATATTGTCCAGGAGGTGCATTTATCTTTGCGATTCATGGCAAACCCAGTCTTTGTTTGAAGGAAGTAAGGCCCTATGTAGATCCAGGTTCAAGGATTTTTCCCCTCTGGTTACAGTATTCCTTTCAGAGTAACACTTAAGTAATACAGATGCATTTTCTTAAGAGCTCTCACATCTTGAACAAACTGCCACCAATACCCTGCCACCAGTCTACTGCAGCATGTCACCACGGCCCTCCCCTTCATAACCTACACTTTTACCAATACAGCTTAATTTGTCCATCACGTTAGCTCTCCTGTGTGCTCTGCTCTGCATGGCACCATACCTTACCAACCTTCCTCAGTCTTCTCCACGTGGAAAATTTGTTTAAAGTCAGTAACTCAGGCAAGTGAAAGAAGTTTTTCCTGCTCCCTTTCCACTCTGGGCAACCACACTGTTATAGCCTTCCCACGCTTGCAAGTACAAGTAGTAGTGAGGGCAGGGAAAAAGCAGAACTCTTTAAAACTGAGTCTAATTAGAATTTTAAAGCTTGTTTTTATTATACCTGGCCTTTATTCAACAAGTGAGACTAATGACGAGAATCAGAGACACCAACACCTTAATCACCATTGCTATCTACCATAGCACAGTATAAATAGTCAAATTTATACAAACTATGGCAAATCAAACTGTCCTTTAAACATCACAAAGTATGCCTCTTGATATAACTCAGCTATAAACAGGAAGAAAAGCTCAGAGTATCTCCACGTCTGAACACTCTCCAAGCATCCCAAACAAAGAGACTGACTCTGTGAAAGATCTCACCGAAGAAGAGATGCATACAGAGCTTTATATTTAAATGTTCAAGTGACAAACAAGAAGGAGATAATACCTATGGTTCTTTACTTCCCATTCAGTTCTCCTTGTCTGCTCCTCTGAACCTCATGCATCCAAACCAATCTGTTGTTTAAGTCAAGTTTAGCACTTGCCAGACCTTTTTGTAAGGTTCTTCAGTACACCAAAGCAGGAGAAAGCTATTCACCTGAGCACAAGAACCAGAACCAAATAGGTGTCGGGTGTCTGTGAGGAAGAGTGTAGCAATGCCTTTTGATAGCAGTGAGCTGTTGTTCTACAGTGTTTTGACTGCAACCTTGATTTGTGATTTCAACAAATAAGCCATTACCTCAGTGAGCACTCACCTTGCATCATACTCCTGTAGGCTGTGTCTGTGATGGCATAGATATGAGGAGGCATCTCATGTCTCTTTTTGCCTTTGTACATCTCCACTATTTCTTCTGAGTATATTGGCAGGTTCTTGTAAGGATTGATTACCACGCAGAACAGGCCTGAGTAGGTCTGGAAAGAAAATGCCCCAGCAGTAAAGAGTTAAAATTTTGTATATTTGTGCCTTTTAACAGTGAATTACTTGAAAACAGATCGGTCATTTTCAAGAGCTTCTTGCAGTGACACCAAGTGGGATGCTTCCCACTAAGCATTATGAGAATATCAGCAATGCCTAAAGTTTTATCAGCTTGGATGGTACTCAACCTTTCAAAGTACACAAAGAGCATCAACTGACACATTAGTCACGTTGACAATCAAAGTGGCCTACTCCCTAGCTAATTAGCAGTCTGCTAGGAGTGGCTTCTCTTCCTTTCGAAATCCTGGTATTTAAGTATCAATTTCATTACATAAAATAGGTGCTCAGCTCCTAGCAACAAGCATTTTACAACTCTCTACATCATGTTTATCTATCTACTGAGTAGATTTATCCAGTAATCAATCAGCTACAACATAATAAAACTTCACATGAGAAAAAGTGAGGTCTTAATATATTCCTTGAATAGGAAACAGTTTATTATAGTTGTTTATTTTCAGTTATCTCCCTGCTCACTTATGCTCAACAGTGTGCACCAAATAGGCTGGACACTTCTCTAGCTGAGAAAGATTAGATGAGTTTCCTTTCTACATGATAGGGCTTTATATTGCTTTATTGGATGAAAGGTTGCTCCTCTCTCCTACCCTTTTAGTCAAAACACCATTCCAATATAGGGAAACGAGCCAAAATAGTTACTAAAGGAAAAATAAGACCAGTGTACCCCTTGGAGATTTTAAAGATCACTGGACTAGGCTGAATTCAGTGTTGACCCTGCTTTTAACAGGAAGTTGGACTAAATGGCCTCCTGAAGACCCTGCCAACCCAAACACTTCCATGATTTATGCATAATGATAAGAACTAGATTCAGAACTGTAATGCCACTAAAATAGTGTAGTTCTGAACCAGTCAACATAGAAAACAATTCAACAGCATTCCCCTCTTGAAGAGTCACCAACATTTGCCAAAGTTTATTTCCAATGCATCCCACAGCAAAATGTATTGATCTGATGGCAAACTTCAATTTCTCAAATGATTTCCACTGGGCTGAATTCTGCAGTTCTAATATAAGACAACTGTCAAAATACTTCTAGTGAAAATATCAAATGTCTGGATAATAAAACATCAAAGCATGTGGATATAAGAAGCTTTCTACAGCAACTTGCAATGCCACCAGCAGAGTATATTTGGCACTTTATATTGCCAACATTTCTTCTACTGTTTGTTCAATGAAGAGTGCTTTGACACGGTAAAGAGTTCTCTACAACAAGCTCAGAAAGTACTTAATCAGATTGAGCCTCTTTAGCTAGACAGAGGTAAGAATTAGACTACAATGATGAGAAGAATAAAAATAGCATCTACTACACAGTTTACAGTCTTATATCCAAGTTTCCCATGTGCTGGTTTAACCTAAAGTAATTAGCTTACTCTTCACACACAGTTGTTTCACAACGAAAAATTCAGATATAACTTTCACCCCAGGTCCCCCAGAAAGCGTAATTTTTATAGCCATTTAAGGCTTTTTTTCTTTTATTTTTTTAAAATATTTGAGAAACAGTTCAATAGCTTACAGAAAAGACTCTCTTTCCAAAGTGGGAAAACTATGAAAGCTGGATAAAAACCTTTAGCACATGACTACAGTTCCAGGAAGTCAAACTTCAGTGAGGCTCTAGTCGGGTTAGCTTTGAGATAGCGCTGGAAAGGAGCTACAAAGAATTTGCAGAAACCAGCTTGGCGTTGTTAGTTCCCTTAACCTCAGCCTCAGTTCTCCCCCACAAGTGACAGTGCTTGCATAGTACAAAACAACAGCTGAAAGTCCAGGTTGTGCTTTCCTGATCTTTGACTACACTAGTGGAAGACAGGGCAAGAACAAGAGGTAGAAAACAGTCTGTTCCAGACTGGCCCATCCACAGCATACTCAATACACCTTTTTCCTTATATTGGCACGGGAATTGCTGGCATTGGTGAAATTACAGGTTCCCTTTTAACACTTCAGTTCATTCCACTTGGGAGTAGAAGTGAGAGCAAAAGAAAAGAAGTACACGACAATATTCCAAGAGGAATTTGAAGTCTTCCTGTCTGTATTTGGGGGACTTTTTATGGTCATGTTTGCTGACAAAGAAGAACTGTCCCTTTTCAGATAAGAGTAGTGTAAGGGCCTGATGCTAGACTGAAGCAGTCTGCTGGAGGAGAGCACCAGTTTAATAAAATGAAGGCATTAACTTCATCAGACTGATGAAGCAGGCCTGCAGGAAGACTCCATTACCATTCCATTTGCCAGGAGAAACACCTGAGGCAAGTTTCCCTGCAGTATATTCATCTCACAGATGGATGTGTGAGGTGATATTTGTCCAGTAGAGAGAGGCAACTAACGATGGTTGGGATAGGCAACTGAGCGAGACCACCTTGTCAAGACTGCTAGTCAACCACCACTGACAGAGCTATGTATAGAAAGCAAACGAATCATGTTGAGCAGAAGCTGTCAGCTTTATCACAGAGAAGACAAGAGTCATCCTCATTTGACTAAAGCACAAATGAAGACTTATGTGCATAAACTCCTGAACTGAATCCAAAGCTCCAATTGAAAGGTTTATCTATTAAAAGCATAGCTGGCTTAGAAATCTGTATTTGTTTCAGACATTACTGTCTCAAATTAGAACTCTGGCATTACCTTAAACTACTATTTCAAATGACACACTGGATGGCCAAACTGGAACCACTTTCATTTTTATAATAGCTAAACTAGCTCTGAAGAGCCAAAAGGACCATCTTTAACATGGGATAAAGCTGACAGCTTCAAAAGATTATTTTCTAGCATTTGTTAATTTCTGGGAAGTTACCGGAACATTTAAGGTTGAGTTTTGAGTTTCACACTGAATACAAATTAAGCATTTCAAGTTGAAAATGATCTTCTGATAAAGCATTCAGAATAGAAAGGGTTAATATGAAAGTCTATCAGCAGGTTATCTCAGTGCAGGACCAATCAGCAGATGGAAATGACAAATTAGTGTCAGACTCAACTTCTTAGTTCTTGAAATGTTTGACATTCCCTGCTCAAAAATTTTCTGTACTAGCTACAAGATCTCCCCTTTCCTTTTATAGGATGGGTAAATATAAAAACCCAAAGAAAAAAAAGCACACAGGCCTGCTGGCAGGGGAGGCCAAGAACAGAACTAAAGCATGCTTATGATCTTTCCAGAGACATTTATGCTAGAGATACAAGGACAGCTCTGAGAGTAACACCTCTATCTTATTACATTGGCCCCCTGTGTCAGATGGGGAGGTATGGCAGGAGAAGTTGAACCTTCCCACCAATATTCTGTTACGTTTTGCTGCCATGCAACAGAGGGCAGCAGAGGGGCAGTCTGACACTTGGCACTTGACATGGAAGCATGTATGAAGCAAAGGGGGGGAACTGAATACCTCCATGCAGAAAAAATTGTGCTGATAGACATTCAACCATGCTTGCTGAATGCTTCTGGAGACCAAACAGTGGATGTGAGCACAGTGAGGCAGTGGTGGTGCATTTCAGCAGCAGGGGGTCACCTCTGCTGGTACATATTTTTTTAATCGGTACAGCCTGCAGGCTCTTGCTCATGACTGGCAAAAATTCATAGCTAATGGTGGTGACAATGTTGAAAAGTGGTATTTTATAGCTGAGGTTTTGCTCTGTCAAATAGTGTTATTGTGCTCTTCGTAGCTGTTATAGTGTCCAAAGAAATAAATAGGCATTACTTCTGGAGCGACCTACGTACATTGCAGGCACTCTTTCTTCAGGAGGATTAACAATTAACCAGCAGCCACTTCAGTGAAAGTATTTTAAGCCTTCACATTAATCTTCTGACTTGCAGAGAACTGCTGACAGGTAAGATCAGTCCATTTCACAAGTGCACAGAAACACCATTTTGGCAAGTCTAAGACTCTGTAATAGCGCATTACTACTCTAAGTATACATGAGTGAAGGGTGTGGATTTATTATTTTTTTAAATACTTCTTACAACCCAACTAGAAGAACTCAGTTTATTACAGTCACAGATCACATCTGAAATTTCAGAGGATGTCTTGCAAGACACATGAAACAGCCCATTGCATAGTGTGCAACAGACTTCAAGATGCCAGTGAATTATTTTCAACAACTTATTACATAACCCAGTAATGTTTCCTCTTCTAAAAATGTTACATACACAATCTTGCATATCCTGTTTCAACACAGGACTCAGATTCTTCCCTCTGATAAGAAATTTTGACCAATAAACAGAAGAGTTATTAGCTACACAGAATAACTAACTGCACCAGCCTCCAATCATGCATGCATGCTAAGCCTCAGAATCTTGAGCTCGGAAGGGGACTAAATTTATATCAGCTTTGTGCCTTTCAGAAGTTTTCCAGTGGTGTACACAGCAGTTGTCTGTATGCCCTTGTGCCACTCTGGAAGAGCTGTGGTCACAGCGCTATGTAGAACTTCTACTTAGTGTTCATGTTCCTTAACTTAGAATACAGCAGCTCACAGAGGTTTCTACCCAAGATGGATAGTTGGAGCAAACTTCTACCATGGGGTGGGCTCAGAGCCAACCAGTCTGTTAGAATAGAGATGATCCACAGCTTGCCTCATAAGATGACCAGGGAAAAGACAAGATTCCCTTTGGGTAAGATGAAGTAGGAAGCATTCAAAACCAAAACATACAGAAAGGTAACAGTTTTTATTTATGCTGCCATCTCCATGTAAAGAAAGAAGCAGACTTTGGGTTTTGGAAGCATGCAAAGGAAAAAAGAAAAAAGTATCTAGACATACTTTATCTAGGACTGGATTAATATGCATGTTTACATATCAAACTCATTCTTCAACACATCCTATTTTAGCAGATCTTCTCATCTACTGTGAAGAACATTTCACTATGTCTTAGAACACTAAACATCCAGTATTTTCACATACTTCAGGAATTTTGTTTCAGGCAGACCCCATTTTAATTCTGTAATCAGAGGGCAGTTTGAGAACAAAGGAAGAATCACTGCTTCATGTTTTAAGCAGCCATTGCATTTAAATTTTACTTTACTATTAAGTTCAATCATTCTCCCTATGCCTACACAGTATTAATAAAGTAGAGGCTATCAGGGCAGACGTGCTGGCTACACAGAGGGAAAACAGAAGGAACTGTAAACCAGCCAAGGTTCCAAATTCTCCTTTCTCACTTTTCCTTATTTACTGCTTTTGGTATGCAGTGAAGCAGTTATTGCATGCTTTAGAGGGCTCTGGTCATTGGTCCCATGAGTGGTATCTTTGTTATTTCCACAGCAATAAGAAGAATCTCTGCTCTTCTCCATTTGGGGGTGAGAAGAAAAGGAAGCATTTCTCCATCTGTAAACTCACACATGTACATATGCGCCTTCTCTAGCAGCACACTCTGAGATCCAAAATTTCTGTGAAAAACAGCTTGGCACTGGCATGCTTTCCCAATGAAGCTCCAGACGTGGGAAAAAGCAACTCAGATGTTAGGTTCATTAAGACCACGTTTTCATTATTTGATTCAGTTCAGACTTCCTGTTTACTGCTTTCCAATTGCTCTCACTTCTTGCTAAAACAAGCTAGAAGGCATTCAAAACATTCTGCAAATGAATACATTAAAATGTAAAAGACAGATTTACCACAGCATTCCTTGAAAGCTCCTCCATTAACTAGAAAGGGATTGGCATAGTTTAGTGAAAAAATTTTAAGCAGAAGGAAGAAGCTAAGTCACATGACAGTTGTGTACAGGGGCAATGAACAGTTAACATATACATTTTAAAAGCAAATTGATTACAGTAAATTCCCATACTATGAAATCAAAAACTCTTACCCTAATATAGATTACTTACATAGATCAGTCCAGAGTAGTATCTTTCCTTCAAGTTGTGAAGTACAGAAGCCTCATTCAGGCACGTCAGCTCTGCCATATCTTCCACTTTAGAGAATTTAGGGGGGTTCATCTTCTGGATGTCATCCTTATTTACTTTCACTCTCTTCCCATTCTCTGCCAACTCCACGATGGCCTCATCTCCCACTTCTTCCTTCAGGCTAGCTGCCTCAAATCCATTCTTCTCTGAGGGAACCCATACCAGCTTCTTAGCTGCCCAGTCAGCCTGAGTGAGGGGGTTATTAATGATGTTTTTGTCCACGTAAAGGTACTTATCTGCATCTCGTTGTGCCATTGTGGTTTAGAATTGGGGACCTGCCGCAGAAGGAAAAAAAGAAAAAGATATTTTTAAAACCTCAAGTTGCCTTACGAATTCCTTGCAGACAGACACATGCGAAGTAGCTTGAGCCCATGGTTGTCAAAGAATGCCTTCCCCTCCTTGAGTTTCATGTTAGTAAGCACTGGTAAGTTGTCAAACGTCCAATAAGGTCAAGGTTTTGCCTGCCAAGAGGGTGGGGAAAAAACAAACAAGCAAGCAGTTCAAAAAACAAAAAAAAAATCCTGACCATTAAGCATTTGGAAGCCATTATTTGGCAGAAGAGAGAAAGCATGTTAAAGTAGCAAGCATCAAACAATTCAGAAGATGGGCCAACATTCATAGCATCAGCTACTGTGCCAGTAATGTTCAGGTAAGAGATACTTGCTCAGAAATACCAAGAGTTTAATCAACATTTTTTTTTACTTCCCATCTTCTTTTTCTGATTAGCTATGAACCAAAAGTCACAGCTTCTTAGAAGCATCATATTCCAGTCTAGACAATGCCAGAGACACAGTTTGCTCCTAAAAGACACCACAAACAGTTTTGAGGACACCGATTAAAACAGACCCTGCATCCTTTCCACTGCTAGCTTAGTAGTAACACCCAGCCCACCAGCTGGTATCACTTTTCTAGTCAATATTCAGTAGCAAAACAGCTCCAAGTCAGTTAAAAAAAAAAAAAAAAAAAANAGGTTTTATTTAATTAAGCCTAAAAAAAAAAAAAAAAACCACACACACCCTGTGGACTGAAAACTCCAAAAATTCTCCTCAAAGATTCTTCTATGAAGTAGTTGCAAAGCTGTGATTGGGTAGAAGAGAGAGTACCACCACAATAAGAGGGAGATTTAGGCAGCATGCTAAGCAAACAACACTCTAGATTTAGCATTTCATTAAAACCAGAGCACAACTGCCAGGGATTTTCCAGTTAATAAGACAACAATTTTATTGGTGCCATTCAGGAATTCTTTCAATCACGAGAAGGAACTGCACGCATCAAGGCTCATTAACCACGTAACAGCAGCCTCTTTACAAGGGCCCATAAACATTACTTCTGGGATCCCTCCTCACAAAGATATCAGCACCGTCCATATATGCTTCTCATAACTTGGATAGAAACTAGAGCTCCTTACCATCAGCAGGAAAACAACAGGAAATTAAAATATCAATATTCATGTCATGGAAGGCTGTCAGGAGCTACAGGGATAACTGTGTTCCAGAACATACCCACATTTGCTCACCAGCCTACAAATCAAATAGGTGAAGTCTGACTAGAGATAACTCCAACAAAAAGGTACTGGAGGCAGGGCTGAAATTCAACTCTTGAAATGTGTGTGAGAGCAACAATCAATGCTGCATCCCAGCATTCACAAAAACAATGCCGGAAAGACATCAGCTGGAATAAAGACGGGCACAAAATGCCCACACCAGCCATTTGTAAGCAGGAGGGGAAATTCCTTTCAACAAATGCATCACTGTATATGGTATGCGACTTTGTGCCAGAGACTACCATAGCTGTATACTTAGAGTCAAAAATTCTTCAGCAAACAGAGAGAAAATTATTCTATACATAATTTTTCCCTTTAGCTTGTGTTTAAAGGCATTGTCTTACGCCTTACAGGAAACAGCAAACAGCTACCCCACACTTTACCTCATCTTTCCTTTCCCACAGGGTCACTGACACTTTCATTGACAGCACAAGGGCGATTCTCAGGGCCACTCCACCCCCTTGGCTTTCCATATTTTTATTCAAAAATCCAGATTTGGATGGGTACACAAGGTAAAGATTTGATGCAGCCATACAGTGTAGCCATAAAGAGCTCACCATGAAAAAAACTGATTTGTCAAGAGAGCTGCAAGACCGGACTCCAACAGCTAGCCTGACAAAGCAAGCAGGAGATCAAGACTAATGGTTCCACAAAAGACACTGAGAGCCCATGGCACTGCAAAGTATCTCCTGCAGGTTGTGGTCAAAGGGTTAAATGAAGAGAGAGGAGGTAAGAAGGGGAAAAGGAAAAAAAAACAAAAAAGAAGAAGTAAAATAAAGGAAATAAGTATTCAATTGTGTTCAGAGTTGTATCAGGTTTGGCAAGGCAGCAGCTGTGCTCTACCCTCCATTACACAGCTTCCTGCATTTGCAACTCCCAAAAAACTAACTGGTTGCCTTTTTTGGCTATAATCAGGCAGGATACAGAGGCAGTATGCTTCAGCTACATTCAGTTTCATCATTTCCTGAGGAATCCTGAGTAACCAGCCATCTGAAGTGCCTTGCATTGCACTGAAACATAGTCCTCACCTCCTTACTGTTAAGAGAACACACAGCCAACACACCCTGAAGATTTGTTCTGGGATAAAGAGTCATTCTTTCTGGATAAGAAATATATTAGACCACAAAAAATCTTACAAAGGGTACCCCCAGCCACTTCTAGATCCTAAGAGAACAAAGGAAAGAAAATAGCTACAGGGAGGTTAGTCAAATCCCTGGAAGGACAGTCAAATACAGGAGAAGCCCTGAGGTTAGTCCTCAGTCCTTATTTGACTAACCCTGAGGTTAGTCAAATACAGGAGAAGCCCTGAACTATCTCAAAATCAGCAAGACCATTCTTCAGCCCATAAGGAATCACTCCATAGCATCTATTCCTTTTTATTTCCCAGGGCTGAAAACAACAGCTGTCCAAGTAAGAAGAGAAATGGCCTAACAGAGCTGTGCTAAAATCTTACCAAACACTAAGGGTTGGGTCCTTTTGTTTTTGTTTGTTTGTTTTTTGTGTATTTTTTTTAAATGGCAGTACTACTAAATAGCAAGGAGGTTAAAAGACCTCGTGCACCTCAAACTTCAAACAGACTTGAGAACTACCCTACAGCACAGCAGCAGAAAGCAGCCTTCCTCTCACTCACCATCCCAAACTAGTTTTCATGTGCTCCAGAACAGAAGAACCCTCAGGTACCAGAACTAAGCAACAGGAGGATGCTGCTGAAATAACACAGTATTAGTGCTGTTCTCAAGGCTGACTTCTGCCCCACAGGGCCTCTAAACTAGCAATACCACAAACCAACCAGTAAATTTGCCTTGTCCACAAGAACAGTACCAACAGTGGAATCAGACTCAGCAAGTTCTGTCTCATGGTCTCCGAAACTTCTCTTCCTAGTTTATCATGTGTTTCACTGAGCATTTCTAAGAACTCCTTAAGGGACTAAGTTGGGCAGTCCAGTGAACTGCAGCTCACCAACAACCCTGCTGAACGCACATCATTACCATCTCAGAAACAAATTAGGAAGCAATTTGTTT
>WBMW01002985.1:917898-930310 GCA_013396635.1 Penelope pileata | reverse complement strand
GGATAAAGAGTCATTCTTTCTGGATAAGAAATATATTAGACGACAAAAAATCTTACAAAGGGTACCCCCAGCCACTTCTAGATCCTAAGAGAACAAAGGAAAGAAAACAGCTACACAGAAGTTAGTCAAATCCCTGGAGGGACGGTCAAATACAGGAGAAGCCCTGAGGTTAGTCCTCAGTCCTTATTTGACTAACCCTGAGGTTAGTCAAATACAGGAGAAGCCCTGAACTATCTCAAAATCAGCAAGACCATTCTTCAGCCCTTAAGGAATCACTCCATAGCATCTATTCCTTTTTATTTCCCAGGGCTGAAAACAACAGCTGTCCAAGTAAGAAGAGAAATGGCCTAACAGAGCTGTGCTAAAATCTTACCAAACACTAAGGGTTGGGTCCTTTTGTTTTTGTTTGTTTGTTTTTTGTGTATTTTTTTTAAATGGCAGTACTACTAAATAGCAAGGAGGTTAAAAGACCTCGTGCACCTCAAACTTCAAACAGACTTGAGAACTACCCTACAGCACAGCAGCAGAAAGCAGCCTTCCTCTCACTCACCATCCCAAACTAGTTTTCATGTGCTCCAGAACAGAAGAACCCTCAGGTACCAGAACTAAGCAACAGGAGGATGCTGCTGAAATAACACAGTATTAGTGCTGTTCTCAAGGCTGACTTCTGCCCCACAGGGCCTCTAAACTAGCAATACCACAAACCAACCAGTAAATTTGCCTTGTCCACAAGAACAGTACCAACAGTGGAATCAGACTCAGCAAGTTCTGTCTCATGGTCTCCGAAACTTCTCTTCCTAGTTTATCATGTGTTTCACTGAGCATTTCTAAGAACTCCTTACGGGACCAAGTCAGGCAGTCCAGCAAACTGCAGCTCACCAACAACCCTGCTGAATGCACATCATTACCATCTCAGGAACAAATTAGGAAGCAATTTGTTTGCCTACTAGTTTGCATTTGGGGTGTAGATAATGATGTGGGGCAAGGACATGCATCTTCATCTGGCTGTTGTGCAACTGTCTAATGAGAACACCGTTAACAGTATTATTTTTGATGCAACACCAGTCTACTGGTAACAGACAAAAAAAATACAGAAGGACGACAGACCATCCTTGTTTTGAGTTTAAATGCCTCCTTCCTAGTATTGTTTCCAAAAATGAAATACCAGAGTCACTTCCCTGTTAACCCAGTGTGCTCCCTTACCGTGCTTCCTAGCAGTCTGAAGAACAGGCTGGTGAAAGAGGCTGGCTTTCCATATTTCAGGTGCCAAAAGAAGTTCCTTCGCTGTTTCACTAGCTACATAGTTGCCAGAAAGAAGCCACACAGTTACAGATGGAGGAAAAGTGATTTGTATGGTCATAAATAGGAGGGGACAAGGACATCATTAATATGTAATTCAACTTAAAAAAAAAAAAAAAACAACTGCGAGAAACCTTTACTTACATGTTTCCCTGCAGATTCTTTTGAGATGAATAAACTAAATGCTGGCTTTAAGTTATGATGCTATGCATTCCCTTTGAACTAGGCAGAATTACCCAAAACCCTCATTTGAATTCATCATATGGACTGACTTAACCTTTCCTACAATTTCATAGCTTTAAGGCTGGAATTAGGGAGACACTTCACTCACTCTTTTCCCTACTTAAGGCACCAAGTGCTCTGCAAAAACCTAGAAATACACCTTAGCCAGCCTGGAAAGGTCTAAAAGCTGTCTCTGCTAGAGGTCTTTTCTTTTGAATTAGTGTTCTGCAACTGCTAAAAGCACAGAACATTATGTGTTTGCAATTCCATTTTCCAGAGCCACTTGTATTATTCCTCCCCTACATTTAACTCTATCTGCAACCACAGAATTGCTGCTTCTAGGACTGAGCCACTTGCTAAGCTAAGGCTAAGCTATGGAAGCAAGGGCTGAAGCAGAAATAGCATTAATATGGCCAGAGGAGCACCAATGGCAATAATTACCTTTACTAACAAGTATCAGGGCCCCAGCTAGGCAAGAAGAGGACTCTCCATTTGGGTTATCCACACTGACATTTAAGTAGTGATATCACATTATTCAGGCTTCAACTCTTACCACTCCACCCTCTTTATTTCTTTTTTTTTTTTTTTTGATAACACAATGAGAAATTACCGCATTGGGTTTGAATCACAAACTGTTTCCCTAACTTAATGAATTATGAGAAGATCCTTTAATGTTTGAAATACTGGGCTATAGAGAACATAAGAACATAAGAGAATATAGAGAACATATATGCACTGTAGATCTGCTAATTCAGATCACTGTTTCAATCTTAACTACACAGGATTGAGCCTGTCTGAAAAGAGATACATGTAGATAATTACGAGCAGTTTTCTTCTGCTTCACATCCACCAGTAAGATGCTGTTATAAGAACTTTGTGATGTCACAGGAATGGCACCGCCCAACATGGTTCATTTAGTGGCCTTTGATTACGCCCTTAAGATGGAGGCGATGAAAAGAAGAACAGCAAATAGGATTGCAAACACATTTAAGCAAACAAGTCAACTCCCCCCCCCCTTTTTTTTTTTTTTTAAATACAGCTCACATTTTTGAAGCATTTCAGGAACAAAATTTCCATGTTCTTTTTCAAGCTGGCTTACCTTTAGCAGGTTGTGACAGAATAGCCTACCACACAAAAAGCCCTTTCACAGAGGGAAGGAATGTACACCTTCTCTGAAGGCACACAACACTTTTACAGTAGAAAACTCCAGCATTAGCAGTCACTTATAGCTCCATTTCAATTACAGCCCCTCTTTCCTCTGTGAAGAAACTTGACTCCTTGTTAATACACAGCATTTAGGAATAATCTGACATTGAGAAGCCGGTGATTCAACCTGGGTTTGATCAGTAACATTCTCATGCCAAAAATCCCTGTTAAATGTACAATCTAAACAGCTAACGCTTGCATTATTTTTGCAGACTCCACTATTTCACTTTGGGAAGTACAGCAAGTAGGATGTGTGGGCCAGACTGACTGCAGTGAGTACATTAAAAAAAAATCCTCCCCCAAAAAAGATTAATTCCCTTGGATTCACTAAGGCACTGTTTAGCTCTCATCTGCTTAGGAGGTGCCAGACAGACACTTTGACAGCTCCACCTGCCAAGATGTTGAAGGGAAAGAAAACTGTGAAGTCTGTTACTGATAAATTGGAGTAGTTTGTGCTAACACCTATGTAATAAAATGAACCACTGAGGGTGAGAAATGCATTGCTGGGGGAGGAGGAGAGGAAGGGAAGGGGAGAAGCTGTCAGGTGGCTGAGACTGATGGACTGGTTCTATCTGCTCGTTTCTCAAGCTCAGTACACTGTGACACACCAGTGCCTGATGCTTCAGGAAAAAAAACCTCTGCAATCATAAATTTCAGCGACTCCACTGGGGAATATATCAGGCAAGTACACAAATTCACAATTAATGCTCTCTCAGCCAGCCTCCTGAGCTGGGGAGGCATTCAGCTACACTTACCCTTTTTGTTCAGCACGCTGTGCTGCCACACAGACTCATTTCTTCTAGTTCAGCTTTATTTGGGATTCATAATGGTTGCTATTAGGTTTACTGTAGTTCACTTCTTTCCTCTCAAGTCACATTCTGACGCACACAATGCATTGTTGAAAGCTTTATTTCACAACTGGAATGCAGATTGCTGGCAATTATTGTTGCATATTCAGTTTGACTGTAGTGCTGCCCAGACTTGCCAGCTACCGTGTTTATTACCATAAGCTGAATGCAAGGTAGAGCAGGAAAGCACTTTCTCTCTAAGCACAGGGCTTTGACAACGAAGAAAGGAGGAATCTAAATATCTAATGTATAAGTGATACTTACAGGCGTGACAGGAGCGACCTACTGACCAAACTACGCATAAGACAGAAGAAGGGAACTGAAGGGAATTCTGTGCCTTCCAGGTGGCCTAAAGGTACCTGGCAGGTATCATCAGAACAGCAAACAGAATAAGTTTCTCAATTTCTGCATATCCAGTTCTTTTCATCGGCTGTCAAGCAATGCTTTGCTGGTATGCATGAGGCAGCACTTGCGCATTCTACTCTAACAGCTGACACAGGAGGTTTGCTCTGTGAAGCTGGGGCTCTTCATGGCAAATTGCAAACACCACAAAGCCGTATACAAGTAACACACTGTCCTTACATGCCAGCTTAGTCAGTCACCTTCTCCACTGTTCAAGAAAAGAGCAAGATAAGAGTCACACTGCAATCAGAAGCTACAAGTAAAGCATACATGGATGGAATGTAAATGAATGCAAATCTGAAAAAGCTAAGCTTGGGTACCAGCAGTGAAAATAGGACAGCACACAGGATTCACCACAAACTCTACAAACACAGAAAAGCTCTTGGGCAGCTGCACTGCATGCCATAAAGGAACTTCATCACTGTAGGTTATGGGCAAATATGTCCAAGCAGAGCTTCCCTAGCTGAGTTAATGCTACCCTGTATTTTAATTGTACCTTCTCACTTCAGTGAGATACAAGGACACGTTATGATGTACACGGCACCAAAAAAGTTAATCAGTTCTGTGAAGCCTGTGCAGTTGTTTAAACACCCCAAACACTGGTTTAGGGAGGGGGAGGGCAACCTCCTGTTAATTTCAAGTCCAGTCTTTAGCATGACAAAGCTAGGCTGGCTGCCACCCAACCCAATTCACTTTGAATAAATATTCAAAGTTTACAATCCTGCATAATACACTTTCTGCAACTGTTGTTTCTCATTAGTGCATGTACAGTACATGCCTTCTCAGCAGAGGGGAGAATTCCTCTTCCAGAGACAGTGTGCCCACAAGGAAAACATTCCAGGGGGAGAACACATTCTTTGTGACCACTCAGCAAAGTAATCCCACTTAAGGAGACAGCTGTAGTTCAGCTAACTGCAGCCCATCCCTGCTGCTCAGGCTGTTTTCCTGGAAGACTTGTTTTTGGGAGGCATAACGGACCACAGAAGTTCTGATCGGGCACGCAGAATTCCCCCAGGGACATTGTATGAGAGAGGGGGTGAGAACTTGGAAAGTTTCAGCCTGTCCTCAGTATCTCAGGGTCACTTTTCACCCCTTCCCTGATATTCTGATTTAAGGCTAAGAAGATACCTGCCAACAACTCTCAGGGGCACTGAAGCACAAGGCAGTTCTGCTAACAGACAGCTTTATATCAATTAGCACTCCCTATCATCTCTGTCAGCTCCAGGTTTCATCACAAGAGGGAACGAGGAATAAAACAATTTTCTATCTAGTTAAAAGACTGGGACAAAAACACAGTTCTGGTCCGGTCTTTCAGAGACAAGTAACTAGCATGTATGTGGCTACGATGAAGTTATCTCACAGGAACAATTATTCTCCCTTCCGCTAGCGGAGAACTTACTTGGTCTAAGTATTAGCAATAATAATTTTCTTCCTGTTCTTACTAGAAAGAGCCAAGAAACTGCAAATACATCTGACAAACCATTCTAAAAAGGGTTGTTTTTACACTGCAGTGAGATTCAAGCTTCTCTAGACATTCACAGCTCAACTCACTGTGCAGAACTACGACCATGTACAAACAGCCTCCTGCTGCTATATCTCATACTGTCTTGTTCCAAACAGTCTGCTCCTACGCTGCAAGAATAGCTCTATAACGTTAAGCTTCAGGATGCTGAGAAGGCCAGGCTGAGAACAGCTTCACTGACCTTATACTCACGAAGTGGATCAAAAGCTCTGAAACGCTGTGAATGCAACATTTCCCTGTTTCATCCAAGGTCTTTTACAGCTCCCTGCTTAGCCCTCCATCATGACCAGTGTCCTAGAGAACACCCTCTGAGGAGGCAGAGTGCCCAAGGAGCCTTTGCCTGTCCTGTACAGCTCAGCCTCATGCTCATTTTCTGGTTAGCTTGCTCTGTCCTGACCTATGCTTTCTTCCCAAAGCATCAAATAGATCAATCTTTAATAAGGACCAGTGCTAGACATCTCTTATTTTAGAATTCACCCAACTGTGCCCTCCTGTCACACTGCTTTTTGTATTAAAGGACACTGAAGTCCTCTCAACTTTCAACATGAAGTCAAAGGAAGGACACCTGAAGCAGGAGCCCAATCTGAACTGTCACAATTATGGCTGTAAGCAACACATTTTTTTCCCCTTCTGGTATCAAAGAAAAACAGATCTTTTAGAAAAGAAATGATCCATTCTCACCAGAGACTCATATACTTTGACATCCAACTCCCCCAGTAAAAGGAGGCACCTTTAATTTGGAAGTTTCCAAAGTTTTGCTTTCTAACAGGACAAAAAATGAGAGATCAGGACACACTGACCATATAGTAGCAGAGCTGTTTCATGTGTTTCCACCATAATTAACACTTTCCACCACCATGCACACTACAGTGCCTTAAGTCAATCAGTATTCTTCCCCTTACCTATAGGGGCAGGAGTGAACCAATACTGGAGCTGCTGAAATTGGTATCATACACAGTGATTTATCAGTTAAACCTACAATGAGCTCTTAGAGCACTACAGAACTAAAATCTAGCTATACATAGCTCTGCCCGTCAGGAAAAGCCTAACATTGACCATGTAAAAGACAAACCTCCACTATCACGTGGATGAAGATGATAGTGCTGGCATACACATACGCACAGTCTAAAGAGACAATATGCACATACCTCATTCGTAGAGGCTACACCATTTTGTCTAATAAACTGACAGTCTCACTTTAAAAGATTACGACTAATCATCTTCCTCATCACATTTGTGCACTCTCATTTTACATTTCCCATCACATACGGCACTAAATTGCGAGCTCAAGTTCATCTAAGCAAAACTTGGACTTGGGAAGGGCCATTAAAATAACTCAGCATATTTTACTGCATAACAAGAGGTCAAAGACTTCAGTATCTGCTATTAACATTCTGCAATTTAACCCAGAAGACGACAGCTATGTGAACTGGTTTGAGTCACAAACCTTAAGTCATGTTTTAAACAGTTTTTGTGCCTGAGTTAAGCCTTAAAACACACCACCAACAAACAAAAAAGGAACAGAAAATGTACCTCCTCTAAATAGGAGAGAATAGCCTCCTCTACATTTTAAACTACAAACAACTTAGTCAAAGCTGAAGCCAGAGGGTATTCTTCACCCACAGGAATAAATAAAAAAAATAAAAACTGTTACAAGTCAATTGACCTCATCGACAAATCGATTCCAAGTGCTTCACTAAGAACTTCCTCATCCAGTTCATCATTCAGATGACTTCAGAGCTACATTCAGTGCTTGTCAAATTCTTACCTTTAAGCATTATATATTTGCTTGAATATATTTAAGCCCCAGTACAGACTATTATAAAAAGAAATCCACTATCAAAAATTTTTTGGACTCACTTTTCTCAAAAGAATTGATTTTATTCATTCTGAGAACAGTAAGGCTGAAGTTTCTTGCACTAAACAGCAAGCAAACCTAAAGCAACAACCCTTACCAAAAAGAGCATCCTGACTAAAAACGTACCTAAGCTTGGTTTAAGTCACATTTGGAAAAAAAGAAACCACTGAATTTAAGTTTTCACTTGACATTGTGTATGTTCAATTCAGTGAATCTTTTTTTTCCCCCCTTGGATATTCAGAGGAACTGTACACATGTCAGTAGGACTAGCTGGATGGAGTGTTGGAGACAGACAGCTCTGACTGAACTCAAATCTTCCATACCACCAAGGCTGATTCGGGGAGCCTACATTCAAGCAAACTGGTGAAGTCTTGACCTTAACAGAAAACAGAGAAATGTAGTGCTCTGATCACTACAGACAATAAGACGGGAAGTAAACTATTATACGAGCATGCTTTAAATCTTGTATTTTAAACAGGAAGCAGCCCAGCAGAAAAAAATCTGACCGCACAGGACCATCAAAGTTAAGCTGTAAAATTTCTCTAAACCTCTTTTCTTACAAGTTTGAATGTCTATTTTGCTTTCGTTTAAATTAGAGCTCCAGTTCAGCGTTGAGGCATATATCACAATAGATTTCCTGCCGTGGCTCATTAAAGCGGTAGCTCTTGATGAATACAAGTATTCATCAGTTACAGAGACTTTATGATACAAGTTTCCAAGTTCAGTCTCCCTCAATATATATTGATTATTAGCTTGAGCCTACTGAAATCATTCAGCCATGTGGTTTTATTTACTGCTCTTGGTAGAGTTAGCATACACGCATTAGGAGAAACTTAAACTTGTACTCATGAAGACAAGCAGGATCCAAACCCTGTGGACAAACCTCTAGGGGTACAAATTTCATAAAGAGGTCACGGAGTCAAACCACAGCACGCAGAGTTATATTTCATTACACCTCTCTGCATCCAACAGCAATACATTTGCAATACTTGTTAAGAAATAACTTGCGGTAGACGAGTCCGTGAGATCAATTCTATAACTTCCTCTTTGCCGTGTTTAAAAAGGACACAACTTTGCAGCACTTGTTCCCCACACAACGAATTCAATTGCAGTTCCATCACTGGGAATTGTAGACACTACGAGTTCTTCAGACTTCTTAGGCACCTCGGAGAGAAAGCACACTGTGCCAAACACAAACAGACTGAATGGCCATGACCATAGGGCCAATGCACTACGCTGAACAAGAGCAGGTTGGAGTTCAGCAAGAAGATGTTAAAGTGCTTCAGTAACCTGGTATAGCAAGAGAAGCAGCACTGAGATTGTTACCTCAAGTATTTGGAACAAGTTCTCACAGTTGCTAAAAAAAAAAAAGTAAAAGGAATAAGCTATAATTAAGAAGTGGCATGAAATTAAGATGAACTTGTAAACCGATGCATTTCATTTAGTTTGACAACACCTATTTACATTAGCTTCCAGGGCAGAAGTTGCACTTGTGTTTTTGTCTCATCATACTCTATTTAAATCAGGTCACTAATTTCCATATCTTTCTACACTAGAAAACTCAATTAGAACCACAACGTGCTTCAACTGAAAAGAAATTTAAGGTACAAGGTCACCAAGCCACCACTAAGCTAGAGCAACTGCCAGCAAAAACAATGCTGCTGTAGGCAATCCTACACTATTATAGTTTTGTTCCAACCCACAAAAGACTTAGCATCAGGCACACAATTTCTCTACTTAACATGCAAACAGCTGTGCCTCAATTACTAGCTATGAAAACAAAGACTAGAAAGATATTCATACAAGAAATCAAAAATCAGAATGGATGTTAGAGGGCACCGAGTGTGTTTTTGAGTCAAATGAATAAAACCATGTTAAGTCCTACACCCAGGATCAAAGGTCTGGACACCTCTACGCAGACGTGTACTCCGATTCCGGGCCGCCATGCACCACACTTTAGTCATCAGCTAGTTTCAGTATGTTACCCAATCACCTGAAGTCACTGTGCAAGAAAGCAGATGCAGCACACAGGGTGGGGGATGAAACAACCTTCCCTTTGACTTCTCCTTTTGGTACATCTTGCGTTAACCACGAGAGCTCCTGTACCTCCAGCGGGTCCACTTACAATCTCACCCTATTACAGTCACACCAATATATCAGGGACAAAAGTTTGGTCAAGACATGGGGCTGGGGATGGAAGAGGAGCACTCAGGAGATTTCCAAGCCCAAAGGTACCAAGTAATTCCTTCTAGCAAAACAGCTGCAGAACTCCAAAATCATCTGAGAAATCAGAATAGCTCTGACATGTGCCCCTGCCCAGCTGTTTAGCATCCTGGGACTAACAGAACAAGCCCTGGACTTCTGGGGATAGGCAGACTACTTTCAGCTCACAGAACAGAGAGCTAACCTGTGAATTACTAGTTATAACACACATTTCGTACTATACTTTTTTTTAAAACCTGCCAAGACGATAATGGTTTGAGTTCCCCAGCCAGCTTGCTGCAGTGCTAACCCCAAGTCTCAGCATTCACAGGAATATTTGCAGTGCCAACAACTGCTGAGAGAAGTTGAAGCACCTGCAGCAGCAAACTCCACCAGACACAGTCTTCAACTGAAGGGTGAGGATTAGGGCTAGCACCTGTGACACTGCTTGAACACACCTTCACCCTGTGTAATACCCACCACAGTAACGTGAGGGACAACACAGAGCACTGCAGCTTCCTAAGGGAGAAATTCTTATAACCCTTTTCCTACACCTCTGCCAGACTTAACTGTATTCATTTTTATACCGCTTATTCATTGCAGAATCACCTAAATTCAAGTACAGGACTCTTGACCTGGTGGCCTTAAGATTTTGTGAAGCGTATCAAAAAACACCTAAAGAAAACAATGGGGGGGAAAAAAAAAAAATCAAAAAACCCACATTCCTTAACTCTTAGGATGATTTTTTTTCTTAAGGGAATAACTTGAAAGAGAAAAGCACACACGGAACCACAGTAGAAAAATCCTGACAATCTGTGCAAACAAAGTCCAGTGAAAGGCCTTCACTTTCTACACCCATTCTTCGGGGACAGATACCCAACTGTTCAGTCACCTGTTTATACAGGAACAGCCACACTTGCTACCTGACAGAGCAAACGTCGAGGTCAAAGTCTCAAAACTCCAGAGAACTTCCAAATCAAATCTTAACAACAATCAACCCATCATCCAAGTGATGACACCACATTACCACCTGAAGTTGCTAAAGCAGCAAGCACGAGCAGTTCTGACCCATTCCTATCAACTACTAGCTATTTTGCAGGTAACCTAAATCCCTTGAAACTTTTTTGCCTGTCCACCTCCAGAAAGAGAGCACACGCTATGAGTAAGCGCAACAAAATCAAGCTCTCAAGGATGGGTACAAGTCAATTTAAAGAGCTGTACCTGACACAGAGCTTCACGAAAGCACTGCATGATTTCACCCCGTAGTTATTTTCACAAGGTCAGATTAGCAGCACAATCTTGTGCTCATAGAGTTTTGGTGGTTGCGATGAACAATTTCAAAACCCTTTTGTGCTAAAAGCAATTTCGCTGACACTTATCAATCGCTCCCCTCCCCATTATAACTTTCCAGTTATCAAAAATATCTGCTTATCTCATTCCAGCTTCAGGAAGGAGAGCCGCAGTTGTGGATGGTCCACCTATGAGTCAATAAATATCTGCACGACCGTTTGCCATTTTGACTGGAACGCCACGGAGAAGTGAACTTAGTCACATCATCGCCCAGTGACTAATTTCAAAAGCATCTTTACACAAGCAGTAACTGATTAGAGTGCTGCTATTTTGGAGTTAAAGCTTTGCCCTACTGAGTTCTGCAGAAAGGAGAGGTATACAAGAGCTAAGGACGTGCAATTTAGCCTTTCGAGCCACAGTTGAACAGCCTCCACACAGATTAACTTATATTTCTTTGTAGTGGAGGGCAGAGGCACAGAAATCAGCACGCAGGCCGAAGTCCACCTCCTGCCACATCTCTCCAGGTCTGAAGCACATTTCTGATGCACTGCTTGGCAGAGCACCTGGTCTGGGACAGAGCTGCTCCCTTAGGGGAAAGCCGATGTTCTTAGTCCATTGTCATACAGAACACAGAAGGAAAACTTAGGGAAGAGGAAAGTTGAAGAGCGAAGTGTTTCTAGAGAAAGGAAGGACAGGAGCTGTAAGGAGGAAAAGTGAATTTAACATCCAGCACACAAGCAGTTTCTCGACCAATATTTACTTCCCATCACCAGAAGCGGGTTCCTCCCATGTAGGCAGAGCAGGAGCAGCTCTGCCCGAGGAAACCCACCGGGCCCTCAGCACCCTGCGGGGCTCGGGGCTGCGCTCCCCCCGTAGCCGCAGCACCGAGAGGCGGAGGGGGGGGAAAACCCCGCCGGCTTACCCCGCCGGCTTCGCCTCCATCGGAGGCGATGGCTGAGAGCGCTCGCGCTCCGCGAGCCTTCCTGCTGCAAGCTCCGTCTTGTCCTGTCACTCCCTCCTCCCTCTGCCTCCCGGCCTCGCTCTGCAGACCCAACCGAATGAGGAAGTGCAGCTCCGAGGGCGGAAGCCGAGCCCAGCGCGATGTCTGCGGGAGGACCGCCGGCGGTGACTCAGGCTGCAGCCCTGACAGCTCCCGCTTTCCCCCGCCCGTTACTTCCGAGGGGAGAAGGGGCNCACCGCCGCCGCCTCTCGCTCACCGGCACTGCCAGGCGCCCTCCGGGGAGGAGGCGCCGCCGCCCTGAGGCGCCGCCCGCGCTCCCGCCCCTTGCCGTCCTGCGACCAATAGCGAGGCCGGACGCGGAGAACTGGCGGCCTCTTCCGCCAATAGAAGGCAGCCGCGGGGTGACGGCGAGCCGCTGAGGAAGCGGGCGGCAGTTGAGAGAGGAGGCGGTGCCTCGCGCCCTCTGCCGTTAGCAAGACCACGCCCCTCGGCAGCCCCGCCCAGGCCTGCGGCCGCCGCGCTGCACCGTGCCAAGCTGCTCCCAGAACCCCCCGCGCCGCACCGTGCCAGCCCGGCCCCACAATGCCCCGCGCCGGGCGGGC
>WBMW01002985.1:895201-917742 GCA_013396635.1 Penelope pileata | reverse complement strand
GGGCGAGGGAAGGAGGGAGGGAGGGACGGGGAACGGAGCGCGACCCCGCCGAGGGGCAGGCAGCACGGGGGCAGCGAGGCCGCACCGAGCGGGGCGGGAGGCGGCGCGGAGCCCCGGCGCAGAGGGAGAGCGGCAGCGCAGCGGGGCTCAGCCGGACAAAGGGGCGCGGGGGCCGCGAGGAGAGGACAGAGCCCGCTCGCCCACCCACCGACCCACCGCCTTCACCTGAGCCAGGCTCCGGCGAGGCGAGGAANGTGCCAAGCTGCTCCCAGAACCCCTCGCGCCGCACTGTGCCAGCCCGGCCCCACAATGCCCCGCGCCGGGCGGGCAGCGGCGGAAGCGGTGCCAGCCGGGCCTGGGCGGAGGGAGCGGGTGGGGCCCTCCTGGGCTGGGAATTGCACGCATAGATTTTGTTATGTCCCGTAAAGGGGCAGAGCAGGAACGTGGGCATAACCCAAGGTGCGTGAACAGGCAGTGCTGGAGCGAGCCTGGAAAGGGCCGGGGAAGGCACGCCAGAACGGTAGAGGTGTGAAAAGGGAGAGGTGATGTAATTCTCCCTCTTGGCATCGCTGCAGCCGCCTCCGAACGCTTGAGGCAGGGAGCGGGGAGGCAGCGGGAGCCAAGGTGCGAGGCAGGAGGCTTTGCGAAGTGAATGCGGCATGCACGAGCCCAGATGTCAGGGCCAGCTGCAAAGATGAGGCCGGCTGCACCTTAGTGAGTGTACGGGAACACAGGGGGCCGCCGTCCCTCGGGGGTCCCTGCTGCAGGACGGAGCACGGATCAGCAGACGTAGGCGCCAGCAACAGAAAACGCACGGCAAAGTTTGCTGATGTCAAGGGGTACCAGAGAAGCAACTGATGTGAAGGAGGCTTGAACCAAGAATTAGAGGATAAGCAGTGCCTCGAGTGAGCACCTCCTGTGGAAGTGAAACGCTTCTGGCTCAGATTGGTCGTGGCAGTTTGGAAACAATGCCAGGCATTGGTGTCTCAGGCACAGAAGGGAGAAATCTCTGAAAGCACTGAAAGATTTGCACGGCAGAGCATCGGGGGTACAAAGGTGTCATTGTTCGTGAGAAGTATAAATATAGGTAGGAGGTAGAAATGAGGGTTTAGTCTGGCAGCAAGAAGAGAACGTACAGGACAGGCCTTTGTGAGTACATTAAGATAGAGGATGAAAGGGAGCTGGAACTGCGACAAGAGGCAACCGGAGAAAGGAATGTGATCGGACGCCTTAAACGGGGACACGGTCTGCGGTGTCTGGTGACACTGATCCATGAAAAAGTGGCATGTAGAAAGGATATTTACTGGTTGAAGGACGAGGCTTTACCTTCTGCTATGAAAGTGAGACAGAATGAACGTGGTAGAGATTGCTACACATATTAAAAACCTTTTTAAGAAAAGGAGAGGCCGTGTGTTCAGCCAAGTGGCTGAGAAAGGTAAACAAAGGCAAGCAGTCGGTGTCAAGCCTTAAGTAAAGGTTTTGAAGGAGAAAAGTAGCATATCTCAGCTGGGCAAGGAAATCCGAAAGGCAAAAATGAACTGACAGCAATAGTAATGTGAGAAGTAAAAGGTAGTGACAGCAAGTGTGAAGTGCAGACGTGAGAAGACTGCCAGTCAATCTTAAGGAGTGCACGATCTGGGACGTTTCAAGTTTTCACGCTCTCTTCTGCGTCTCACACTTTCATATGTACTCAGCACTTCCTGAGTCAAAGATTTAAGTCTAAGATCAAGCTGGAGTATCTTTTTCAGGTTTGGCTTCTTTTTTCTGAAATAAAGAAATTTGAGAAGTTGGTTCCACTCCTATTTAGTCAATGGCAACATTTTCTTGATGACTTCAAGTATCGAAATTGGGCTCAAAACAGAGATTGCTGCAGTTCTACAGCACCCTGTCCCTTATCAAAAAATATCCCACCTCTTTTGAAAACTCTGCATGTCTCCCTGGTGCTCAGATTTGTAGATGTGTGGTAGTTGAGACACGTCAGATTTGAAATGTCTGTTTTCTGTAGCTCGATTATTTTGAAAGTAAGTACAAAGGCTTTTAGCATTGGTCTGATGGCAGGAAGTTACCCAGGAAAGGAGACACACCTCAGAAAGAAAGAAGTGTGAGTAAAAAAGCTAACATATTAATTTTATACATCCGTTACTTTCTATACATTAACAGGATGTTTATTTGATCCTTCTGATCGACTCCACTCGCAATTTTCCATTGGTGCTTGTAAACCAGCCTCCGTTGGAAGAACAAACTGGTAATGGTCATTGAATTCTGAAAAAAAGCATCTCAGCAGCAGCTAGATTTAGAAGTTTGGGGGAGTAAAACAACAGCATTATAGTATTCCTAGGGGAAAAAAGAATACCTAAGCACTGAGCATCCAGAAGTTACTTTTCAGTTTGCTGGCCTTTGCTACAGACCAAGCAAATGCTCGCTTTGCTGAATGACAGTGTTTTCTCCTACAGTGGCCTAATCCAAGACATTCAGGCTTAAGTCTTTTGGCAAGCTGCAGTCCCTGGGAGAAGCCTGCGCTTCTGTGATGAACGCTGAACCCAGGCACAGTTGTTTTCTATATCTGACAAACAGGCTAAAAGTGGCTGAATTCTTTTTGACAAATAATTTCCAAATGCTTTGCAAGGCAGAGGAGATCTCTTCCAGAAGAAGTTTCTTACAGACTGAAGGAAGAAGAGTGACAGGAGACAAAAGGTGTTTACTTTATCAGAGAAGTCACATTGCTAAATGCTAACCACAGTGACTTTACACACAGAAACCGCACGCATACAGAGCTGGAGGATGTCACAATCTGTTATTGCTAAGAACCTCAAGTCTGCTTTTGCAGAAGCCTGAAACATCAGTAGTTTCAGAGCAGTTTTGTAGCTAGAATTAATTAAAAAAGCAGCTCTGGAGCGACTGTAATACGCACACCCATACGAAGCAGCTGCTATAAATGGAGATGAGAACTTGAAGAGTTTTTACATAGTGTAACAGAAGGAAATGGCTCTTTGGTGGGTATGTAGGAGGAGAAAGCAACACTACTGTGAACTTCACCATTCACTGCCCATGTTCTCTGAACAACATGAGATTTGTCTGGAATTTAGGCACCATCTATTAGCACATAACTTCCTTTTCCCCTTGTGCCAATTCTTTATTGTTTTGCTCCCATAACAAATGCCAAATCCGAACTGTGACAGCGCAGAAGGTGGAAAACCATGAACACAAGATGTGGAAGGAGTGAAAGCAAGTGATGTTCCCACTGGGGCATCAGAGCTTACAAATTTTTTGACTATTTAAGCCCAAATTCTAGCTCTGTTCATCCAAATTCTAACAGGAATGGCTGACATAAAAGAGCTGCACTGGACCACACTAAACTGCAGTCAGCAGTGCTGATGCAGATGTTTCAGAAGCCGTAATGTAAAGTGGATCACTGGTGTTTAAAAAGAAGTTTAGGAAGGAAAGATCAGCTCGCTGATCTAGTTTATAGGCCCACAGGGAGACAGATGCATCAGCCCAACTGGGAAGATTAAACTGCAGGACTGCGACAGGAGCCTTTCAAGCTGACTTTGCTGATGAAAAAAATGGGAGAGAAGTACACCTGCACCCCAAGGCTGGGGAGAAAGGGAGGAGCTGCACACAGCATTTAAAACAGTTCTCCCACCTTCCACCTCTCCCCAGCCCTCCACCTATGCAGTCTTGTGTGAAAAACCTGCTGAACTCCTGTCCCCTTGTTGTGGTTCTTGCTTCAGCTTTAGCGAAAGAGGAACAAGTTTTTACTTTTTTAACGTACTGGTGACAAGATCTGCAGCTGGAAAACAAAACATTTACATGCAGCATCTCTGCCCGGTTGGGGTACAGGTCTACCCATCTGTTGGTAGAGAGCACAGTAAGTAAATTTACTTTGCATCAGAGACCCTCCTTTCAGTACCACAGGACTGACACTGTTTTGTAGAAGGGACCCTAGCTGGGAAAGCAGGTTGGCAAACAGCTGTGCTCAGACTGAAGTCATGGGAAGTGTCCTCAGAACCACACCTTAATGAAAACTGCTGTCTTAGGCAGGGAAAAACTCTCCTTGGAGCTTGTGAGTTCTTCCAAACCCTGACATGGGATTGCAACTCCATTATGCATGGTTGCAGACACCGCATTCCTGATCTGACATACCAAGAACAATGGCCCAGAGCTCTTTACCTCCAAGGAATTCAAATATAATTATCGCTGCCATCTAAATGCAAGCACTGTGCTAAGCAGCATGCACTTTTTAGTTCAGTATATCCCCTTCCTAACCTCGTTTCCTCTAGCCCCGTTCTCTTGCTGCTTGCTATTTTCTGTCAAGCTTTAAATGCCAAGAAAGCTGGCATCCAACACAATTATGCAGAAGGAATTATGCACCAGAAATACAAGCCATCCAGCAGAAGTATCTTTGCCCCCAAACCACCATTTGGGATCTGAGTTGCCTGTCTTGAGCCTACCCCAGCTTGTCCAAAATGCCAGCAGAACGCATCCTGTGACCTTAAATAAGCACGACAACTCCTTGCCGCAGAAAAAAGCCAGTGTTTTCACACAACCTGTTGCGATTTAGCTCCTTTAATGATAATCCAACCAGTACGAGGCATGTAATTTTGGACTTGCCTGTCCTGGCCTCACAGCTCTGTGGTTCAGCAATTGCTGAGGGTCCTTCATTATCATCTCAAATACCTCCTTGTCCTTCTCCCTTTCTCAGAGGGGGTAAGAAATGCTTCGGATTCCTGAGTTCAGAAGGGCTTGGGGGCATTCTTCTTACTCAGCAGAGGATAAACTGAAAGGGGAATAAACATCCCTGTCGCCCTGCAGCTGTCATGCTTGTGACACGCAGGTAGCAAACATACTTGCCGGGCTTGGATCAGATATTGATAAGAGAAAATACCTGGAACGGATCGCCAAAGACATCTAAATGCTCTCTTCCTGCTTTGGTAGGGCCATGGAGAGCTGTACATTGCCTTTGCTTCTCTTCTCCTCCCTAGGTCTCAGGCTGGGCCCTGTTTTCACAGAACCAGGGACAGAGTAGCAGGAAAACAGGACCAAGTTCAGAGAATCCACAAAGGTGAATGGTGGTTAGCTACTTCACAATTGTTTAAATTGCTTTTCAGCATCACTTACCTTTAACAGACCTCTATACAAAGGGCATCTAACTGGANAACTGAGTCTGCCTTTTTTTTTTTCCTCCCTGCAGAACGTGAGAGCACCCTACTTTCAGCCTGCTGCCTTTCCAGAGGTTACAGTGTGTGCTGATGGTGCCTCTCAGCTTACCTCATGTTTGCTGTTTGGTTTTGGGTTCAGCCTGCAATAGCAATCAAGGCCAAATATTTGCTCAAATGAAGTGGCTCTGTGGTTCTCGTTCCAGTGAGCTGGCTGAGGACAAAGTGAAACTAGCTTGAAATATTCTAGTACGCCCAAGAGATGCTCGGAACAAGGGATTTTTCCAGTGCTGTAGAAAATCATCCAGATGCCCGTTGCAGCTTTGTTGTGGGAAGTGCAGGGGAACTAACTAGTTTATAGCCTGCCACAACTGAAGGCACTGCTTTTGCCTGCCAGAAACCAAAGTCGGTCCGGTCAGAGCCAGGCTTTGGGCCTGTTCTGTTGGGCTGCAGCTCTACAGCCAGAAAGAAGAATTAATGTGAAGTCATGCAAGCATTCAGCCTCTTCTGCGAGCCTGAAGCCCACATTTTTCTGATAAGAGGAGGCTACATCCTTTGTGCATGCAAGTCAGCAGCAGGTCTTATAAACACACCCACAGATTCTCAGTGTAACATATTGCAAGCTCTGTGCGGCTGGAGCCAGCGCGTGCTTTGCTCAACAACCCCCCTTTTCATTTCTGCCAAGATTCCCTCCCACATTTGGGACTTCTTTTTTTTCCCCTGCTCCCTTGAGAGCCTCCTCCATTCTCCCAGCCTCTCCGGCCTCCCGCTGCCAGCATGGACCATTCTACACGGCCTTGGCAGCCTGTGCATCCTTTGGAAACATATGGGGCAGGGCAGGAAGCTGAGCATGGAGGAGATGCGTGCATCACCCTTGCTTCAGCCCCCTGTTTGGATCAGGCGGATGGAACAGAAGACCTGAAGAACTGACAGTACCAGGACAGAAGGCAGAAAATGAGCCCTGGGGACTTACTGAGGCATTATCTTTGTAGGATGTGGGAAAATACCAACAGATACATGAGGTTTCGTCACAGTGGGAAACCACCACGTCGCCAAGGTGCAGACAAGAGCCCCATTTAACACGGCCACCTTTTCCCCCATTTGTCAGATCATCGTTTCCTGGGATTATTCTGCAACAAGGCAAGCAACTCATGGGGCACCCTGCGTGTTTGTATAATGAATTCCAGTCAAAAATCAATGCGTCACTGAGGAGCAGCAGGCTGCTGGGCTGCCCAACCTCAGGCTAACACCCGCCCCGTGGTATTTCTCAGCTATCAAGAGGCAGGAAAGCGTTAGAAGAACCAAACCCACAGAATAGAGATGTTCTCAGGGGCTTTTTGTGAAATCCCTCCACATGAGGGGTTGCATTAGGCTGGGATGGAAGGGGTCCTGCAGGCACCGCTGTCTTCTGGGCAGGCATTTAAAAAGGGGTTCATGGGAGAGAGTCCCTGGACTTTGAGTTGCAGATCCAAGCACGATACAGATCTAAAGCACAAAATGCAAAGATGGCTCCATTCTCCCCTACCTACTGGGTGAAGACATGAGGTGTGCTGAAGCCTGTCTCCTCCCTCATTGCCTTTTCTGTTCACAGGTGGAGCAGAAGCATCCCTGCTGCTCTGCGCCTGCCGCATCACAGCTGCACTGAGCTTTAAGCGCTCACCTGTGTACGCATTTTCTGCTAACTGTGAGGCAGCACGGAGGCCTGCAGTTCCTTCACTCTTTGCAGGGGAACGTACTTGTATTGTATTGTACTGTATTTGAATTTTCATAAGCTGCCCCTTAGATGTGGGATGGCAAAACACAGAAAGATGAAAACAAGATGCTCACCCGATGATTCAGCTTCCCTGCAAAGTTTCTTCCAACAGCCATCACAGCCCTGAAAATAATCACCCCAGCCCCTTTTTCCTGTGGGTTAGAAGCACGTCGGTGATGAGGATCAGAGTGATAAGGTTTTTGTTCTTACTTGGTACCCATGAGAAGGAGTTCTGCGTTACAGGGAGAAAAAAATGCATGCAGGAAAAGGAGGTATGTGTACTATTATTTTTTTAACTTGAGGAATGCTAAGTCAGGTTTGGCTTTGCTAGGGGACATACCAGCTGTCTCCAAGCTCTTTTTGTTATGATCTCTCTTGTACCTTAATTGGAAAAGCAGGGTGTGGAGCTTTCCACAAAGGCTCCCCTTTGTAGTGTGTTAATTAGGCACAGGAGTTAACCAAAGCCCTCGGTTATAAACAATTACCTTTCCCCAGGCTTACTTTCATTTTCATGCCACCACGTTTTCACTCATTTTCCATTAGCTTTCTGGAGTGGACAAAACTGTTTTCTAAAATTAGTCTTCTAATTAGCAAGGATGATGGGGGAAAAAAAAAAAACAAGCAGGAAAATATGTAAAGCAGGATGGGGAGGGGGAGGAAGTACAATTAGATGCACTTAATGATGCCTTATTTGTGCTTCTTAGGATACAAGAGGCCCAGGTCTCCTCGCATCACTGTAACGTCTTCTTTAAAAGCGAAAATCTGGATTGTGGTCCCTGGGAGGTGGCTCTGGGTGGAAATGCCTGGGGCAGGGAAGAACCAGCTCTGGCCTCCGGTGTCCTGAAGCGCTGCTACCTCACCCGTGGTTCCATTTGCAAAGCCAGGTTTGCCTAAAGCAGATGCTTGGCCCTCAGGACACCTGTGTGTGTGCCTTGGCTGGCTTCCTCCTGAGAAGGGAGAGGCCTCTGCTCCCTCACCTGTGAGTGGAGCCAGGCGTCACCCTGATAACCACAACCTCGCCTCTTGGAACCACTGTCCCGCAGCCACCATGGCACCAGCACCCCTCTTCCTCCTCTTCCTCCTTGCAAGGTGAAGGAGGAAACTGAGGGTCTGGGCTCTTTCTGCCTCAGAGCTGGAAGAGGCAATCCCAGGGGTGGGAAACTGCTGTAAGGACAACTGCAGTCTGAACACCACAAACTGGCACAGAGCTTCATGCTGCTGCGCTCTGATCTCATTTCTTTTGGGCTCTGGGAGCAAGGTGGGGGGAGGCACTTTAACCCAGAGCCCTGGGAGAAGCGCGTTGTGATTCAGTGTCCAGGTGAGCAGCGTCACGCTTGCCTTGCCACCCGTGGCAGTGCCTTTTCCTCCACACCCATAGAGTGCAGAGAGCACCCATGTGCACCAGCGTGGATGAGGGGCTCCACCCGTGCTCCCTGCAGGCTGTCTTTGTGCCCAGGGTGCTGCCCGGAGAGCAGTGGTTACATGGAACTGGGGAAGGAGTAGCTCAGAGCCAAGGAGCCCCATACCCACAGCGTGCAGTGCAACGAGGACCCTGCAGGTATTAAGGCTATGTCTCCTGACCTGGACAGGTCTGGGGAAAACTCGTAATTCCCAGTGGCAGCTTTGCAAGCACAGCAGTTCTTTGTGGGAACAGCTCTGCCCTGCTGATCTCAAGTCCTGCTCCTTTCCCCAGAGAGCCCCCAAGCCCAAGGGAACCAGGTGAGCTCCATGAGGTCGCACTGAGAAGTGAAGAAAGGCTGAGGCTGGCCCTGGTGCCCACAGCAGGACCCAGGTGGATGTGGGGACAGGGTCCTGCTCTGACTGACCAGGCATGTCAGGGAAGCAAGGATCCCATGGCGGCACGCAGCCACTTCACGTACAATGGAAAATGTTTCAGCTGCTGGAGCTGGGGCCCACAGGAAACTTTTGGGAAGTGTGTGCTGGGTCTAAGACAGGAACCAAGAGAGTCAGTGTTTAAAATATGCAGTGACAATGAATTGCTTCATTACTTAGAGAAAAATTGAGAAGGGGGAAGGAGTAAAACTCAGCCACATCAGGAAACAGGCAAGTAATTGTCTGAGGATACAGCAGGTCTCCTGACTGCTGGTGTAGGGCTTTGCTGCCGTTCAAGCCCATGGCGTCTTCCTCATCATGGCAAGGTTCTCCTTCCCAGAGACAGCGGGGTCTCCTCTGCATTTCGGTGTTCCCCACTGCAACGTGCTGTGTCTCAGAAAGCGCATTATGCCCTCTGGAGATCATTTTTCCATAGAGAAGTGGTGGAGGAAGGTGGCCATTCGAAGGCTCACGCTGCAAGGAGGAGACTCCCAGGACAGCCAGCCCCTGGACACCGATAGCCACGTGTCCCCGTGCTGCCTAGGGTGCAGGGACCCCACGAGGGACATGGTGCAGGGCTTGGGCCGAGCTCAGCACCCTGCATCCTCTCCTGTGGGCTGGAGACCCAAAAGCAGTGAGCAGAAATGTCACCGTTGCTGCGTACCGCCTGCGCAAGCGTCTTGTTGTGCCCTTGGCTTTCTCCTCCTACCCCTTCCCCTGGAAATAAACGCTCGGTTGAAGGAGGAAAGGGCCACCCTTCAAAGCAAGGAAACGTTTGGCTCACGAGCTGCTGAAAAAAAAGAAAAAAAAAAGCAGACAGAGATGTGAGCCTCCTCCGGCAGCACTTTGTGAAGGGAACGAAGAAGCCTCAGGCTTTGTGAACTCGGAGCGCTGAGGCGAGGCCCCGGGGGCGGGAGGCCGGAGGCTCCTGCTGAGCGGGGCAGGTAACGCTCGCACAGCTTTTTATGGCTTTTTTTTATATACATTTCCTCGGCGACAACCACAGCCTTATAAGGGCAGGAGCGCTGCGCTGGAGGCTGCGCGGAGGTGGGGCCTCCCGGGGCTGGAGGCCGCCGGCCCTGACCTCCTCCTTCCTGGGAAAAACCCTGGGAACCCTCCCCGGCCCAGCTGCTGGAACAGCAAAAACTGTGCCAGGACCCCGCTCCTCCCAGCAGAGCTGCGGCGAGGATGCTGCTTTCTGCATTTTGGGACACTGGGGGGATCTGGGAGCGATGGGTTGCAGAATCCCCCGCATCCGACATGGGAAACCTATTCCCATCTGGTTGTGATAGTACTGAGAACAGGAAGAAAAAAAGAAAGGGAAAACAAACAGGCCTCCCCCCGGTGCTGCTGGCCGGACGCAGGCGGGTGTGTGAAGAGCTGCAGCTGGCAAATGGTGCTCGAAGCGCTGCCTCCATGGGAGCTTTGGGATCCCCCAGCACCACCGGCCGAGCACACGCGCGTTGGGTTCCGACGGCCCCGTCCGACCCATCCAGCTCTGCAAACTGGTTGGGAACAAGACTAAACATAAACAGGCCGAACATGTCACCGCCATCAGATAAGGTCGCTATGCGCACAGCATTCCTGACACGAGTGCATTGGACCGAGGACGCGGAAAGTCGAGGCATCCCCAGGGGGATGCGGAGAGGCTGGGACCCAGCGGTGTTGGCCGCAGGACCTGGCTGGCCCACGTCCTCCTGTCACTGTGATTTTGGATCATGCCCTCTCTCCTGAGCGTGCCACCCCCCACCCTTTGGCTGCTTGGGGCTGCGTGTGGCTCAGGAGAGGCTGAGCAGCTTCTCCCTCAGGACGAGTGGCTCGGGTTAGGTCAAGCTCTGAGGGAACATCCTGTTCCTTCTCAGCCTCAGCAAGGTCAGTGCTATGGTCTGAAAGCCGCATGAAGTCAACCCAAGCCTGGGCAGCCCCCAGAGGAAGAAGTCTTCATCCCTCCTCTTCCCCTCCCTGCTCCATGTTCACACTCCCACTGCCAGCCCCAGATCTCACAGCCCCATCCAGCTGGAAACCGGCCTGACCCAAGAGGAAGAGCTGTGCCTGCAGCTCGGCCATTCCCGTGGTCCGGCTGGGTGCTGGAGAGGCGCTGGAAATGCACGGTCCTGGGAAGGGTTTTTCAGTGGCAGTCTGGGAATCACAGCTTTGGGAGGCCAGAAAGCTTCCTTAAAAGATACCGTGAATGAATTTAATGTTAATACGTGCACCCGGGGATGTTTGGGCACCATCCTCCTCCTCAGCAGTTGCCGGTCCTCCTCCCCGTCGTTATCGGAGATGTTTACAGCTGGGTCTGGGTCTGGTCAGGTAGCTTCTCCATTACTCACCTCTCAGCTATGGCTGCGCTCCAGTGGCTGGAGCGGAGGGAGGCAGGGTGTGCCGGGCAGCAGCCAGGGCTGGAAGGCAGCAGAGATCATGTTCTGCTCCGGCGATGCTGCCGGAGGGCAATGCATCACTGCTGTGAGGTCGTATCTGTGAGGCACGGCCTTTGGAGCATCGGGAAAAGAAAGAACGCCCATTACTTAGAGGGTCAGAAATGATCTGAAAGGAGGTGAGTGGGAAGGGAGACCTCAAAGCTTTTACCTGCTTGCTGGCTTGGGGACAGCGGTAGGGGAAATGGCAGAACCGCACATCAGAGGCGACTGCGGGGATGTCGGGATGTGGAGAATGGGGCAGGCTGAGATGAGCTCTGGGCTGTGGACTGGGGAGAGGCACTGCAGGAAGTAAGATACGGGGCTGACCGAGAGCTGCAGGCAGGCGGGAGGCAGGGACAGGGCACCCCGACTGCTTCCAGGGGTGAAAACCCCAGAGAGAGGGCCTGGGGCACTCTGGTGCAGGCCACACGTCTCTGCTGCTGCGTAGGTGGGCAGGGCAGGCTGCGGCCCAGAGAGAAAGTCTGAGCCTCAGCATGGGTGAGGTGCTCACAGCAGGGCAAAGTTTGCTCCCCAGCTATAGAAGACTGTGGAAGAAATGCAATAAAACAGGTTTTTACTGTAAGCACAGGCTGAGAATCACTGATTGTTGATGTCACACGGCTTCCGAGACAGCTTGTGGGCTGCCTTAGGTGCCCTAAGCAAAAGGAGGTTGGATCAGGCTTGAAAAGCAGAGCGTCCTTCCAGGGATCAGCACCTCCTGCTGCTCCCTTTGGTCAATCCCAAAGAAGGTGAGGAGGCAAAATCCAGGCAGTTCCACCTCCAGACCTGCAAGGCCCAGGGGGGATGGGGTGGGGACGCGTGTCTGGTGGGGGACTGACCCATCCTGAGCCGCCATCGCTGCTGGATATGGGTCAGAATCATTGAATGTCAGAATGGGTTGGGCTGGAAGGGACCTCAAAGCCCATCCAGTTCCAACCCCCTGCCCAGCACATGCGTATGGCCACCGTAAGCCATGGGACTTTGCTCTCTGCCCATCCCTTCCAGCTCTGCCACCTGGCATATCTCACCGGGCTTATCTGGGCGCATGCCCTCCTCCTTCCCCAGCCGTACCCCGCGGGCCAGATTTTCCTGCTTCACCCCGAAGGCTTCTTGTTATTTTAAAACAAACAGCGTTGCGTCTGTTTGGATTTCCAGCGGGAGGTTAGGGGGAGGTCAGAGCCGACATCTGGGCTGGAGATAACATTCCCGTCTAATTAGTGAGTCCTGAATAACGAGGCCCTTCCTGTCCCCCCCCCCCAGCCCTGGCTGGGAGAGGGCAGCACAGTGGGGCTGGAGCAGAGCGGGGGCACCCAGCCAGGAGGAGCGGCCTCGATGGCGACGTCTCATTTCCCCTGGCATCCTCCACCTCCATGCAGGCTCCACTGGCAGCACCCCAAGTGTGCTTCCTCTGCGCGTCATCACAAACTGGGGACAGAGCTTGAGCCCCAGGCTGGAGAAAGGGGAAGCAAGAGGGTGCAGCCAGGTACGCAGGGCAGGGGGAAGTGGTGAGCCCCAGAGGAGCCCAACCAAAGGCTCAGCCCCTTGAGACGGAACCCGGCAAGGGAGGAAGAAGAACTTGATGGTTTTGTCTCGCAGCTTCCTGCCAAAAACTGGCATGGCCATCAGATTGTGAGCCCAGAACAATGAGGCTGCCCATCCCAGCAGCTGCTGCAGCCGTCACCTGGGGAGCTTCCTGCACGCTTTCCTGCAACCCGCCGCAGCCTGATTTGTGCTCAGCTTCATCCCTGCCACCCCCTCCCCAGGGCCGGGCGTCCCATGCTCGGAGGGGAGGATGTGGCTGTGTGACCAACTTCTCTCAGCCCTGCTTCTCCAGGCAGCAGGAGGTGCTTTCTTCCTCCCTTCTGGGTTCACCCTGCAGGCACTGCTGGAGCTTCTGCACCCCAAAGTGCTCTGCAGACGCTCCCTGGCCGCCACGCGCTGCAGCCACCAAAGGGCTGGCACGGCGCTGCCAGCGGCTTCCTCTGGGGCCGTGCTGCCTTTCCAGAGCATCAGCCTGCTGGGCTGAAGCACGCTGGCTCCCGCCTCACGGGTGAGTATTTTTAGAAAGTTGGAGCTAAGACCATGCAGTCACTCCTGAGCTATGCCAGGATGAAAAGAAAAACAACCGCTTCTGCCTGAACAATGCGGGCATGGAACAAAAAAGCCGCTGCAAAACGGAATTTTTCAGCATCACTCAAAAGTGGCCGGGCTTTGAAAGACGAAACTTGCAGTCAAAAAAAAAAATAAAAAAAATAAAAACAGGGGCTCCCAGTGAACAGAAAGGGCTTTGACGATTTACTTGAAAAGCCAGATGAAAGCAGAAGGGTGCTCTGTGAATAGCGGGAGGCATGCTGCGGCCTGCAGGCCCCTGCGCCTGCACCGGGCTGCAGCGGCCCTGCCCCGAGGCAGGGAGCCGGCACCGCGCTGGAGGTGGCCCTGTGCCTGGGTGGGAAGATGGGGTGCTCCCCTGAGCTGTTCTGGTTTGGGTCTGGAACTTGGGTCTCCTGTATGGTCATCCTCCTCTTGCTCAGGGTGCTGCAGCTGTGTGAGCTGTAAGGTGTTATTTAGCTCCCAGGAAGCTGAAACCCACGGCGTGTGCCCAGCTGAAGGCTGCTGCTCACGGCCGGGGGGGCTCCAGGCCCCCATCACCAGTTCCGTGCAAGCCCTGTAATTACTTAGCTGGAAAAATAGCAGGAGAAAAAAGATAATAATAATAAAAAAAGCCCAGAGTGATTAACAAACGGTTATGGCAAGCAGCCGGGCCCGATGCTTGCTTTGTTCTGCGCCATGGAGCAGAGGATTTACTGCTGGCGATGGCGGCCAGAGCTCACGGCTGGCTCACGGTCAAACACGGCCACAGCCGGCCCTGTCCGCCCGCACCGCACACCAGGGAAGGAGCTGCTGCTCTCAGGCTCAGTGCTGAGCAGCAAGGAGGAATGGAAAAGCCCCGCTGGCTGCCAGCTGGGTGTCTTCGAGCAGACTGCAGGGGCACTGTGTGAGAATCCTGGGGGGGTGAGCTCGGGGCTGGGGTCAGAGCATGCCCAGGGAGAGAGCAGCAGGGTTGGCCCGGCTCCGTGCCCCTCGGACAGGCGGCGGCTGCTGCACGCTCCTAAAATAGCAGCTGGGAACATGAGAAGCAGGGAGCGCTGTGCAGGGCTTGGGCGGGAGGGAGTCAATGTTTAACAGATCAGGGGAACGTCAGAGGCGTTTAACTCCAACAGGGACAAACGACAGCCTTGCCCGAGCGGGGACCAAGCAGACACGCATGAAACAGCTGCTTCGAGAAATAACCCCCTGCTTTGGTGTTCTCAGGAAGCACCAAGGTCCCGCTCAGCTGGCATGGAAACCGCTGCACAACCACACTCCTTGGAGCGCTTCCTGTGTGCCCCTCCTGCAGCTGCCGGGACCTGAGCTACGATCCTGCTGCAGAAAACACCTCTGCGCTTCGAGTCCTGCACTGTGGCGGCCCTGACGCCCTCCTCCATGCAGTTCCTGAAGGATTTCTCCCAGGGCACCGTGCACGTGGGCCTGCAGTGTTTATCTGAAAGGAACAGTGGTGGCTCTCACACAGCGCGCCCCAGAGCCCGCCGCTGCTTTAATGGCCCAGCAGCACGTCAGCCGCGCTTTTCCTTGGAAGGAAGCGATAAAGCAGCCAATTCATACTGCCTCTCCAACACACAATGTAAAGCCACTGTGTTTTTTCCTGTTCTGCAGGACGGTGGAGCATAGAAGTTGGCCATTGTCGGGTGCGTGACGCTGTTCCCGACTTTTCCTGTGCACGCAGGACAGCGGGGACAGCCTTTAGTAGGAGCATTCACGGGGCAGGAGGGAACCCCGATGCCGAGGGGCATCAAAAAGGCAGAGCAAACTGCAGCAGCACGCAAGCGGCTGCGCTCCTGCGGTCTCCAGCACAAAACCGAATGCCACTGCTCGCTGCTCACGGCCGCACTGAATTACAGCCCGCTGACATCAGCGCGGGCAGCGCGCAGCGCGGGCAGCGCGCCAGGGCGTGAGCTCAGCCCTGCCGGGAAGGCACCCACCTCCCGGGGAGCGCAGGTGGGAACGGCCGTGCCTGCAGCGCTGTGCTAGGGCAGGCGGGAGCTCGATGGCTGCTGCTTCCCTGCTCCTTAAAAGGCCATAAATCCTTACGGCAAAGGTGCAAAAAAACCTCGCCTCGTCGCTTGTAACAACCTACGGCAGGGAGAGGGAATGGAGCGGAGCCAAGAGTGAGGGAAACAGAAGTGGGAAGGAGAACAACAAAAAGGTGGTTATTAAGCACATGTGGTGTCCTCACACACCTGAGCTATGCAAACTGATGCGAAGCGTCCCAGTGGGCATCAGCCCTGGCATTTTGCTGTCTGCAAAAGGAAACCGGGAGTGCCCTGCAGTCAGCGAGTGCACGGGGAGAGGAGCTGGGAAGGGCTGAAGGCTGCTTGCTGGGAGCACACAGCTGCCTCCCGCAGTCTAAAGGTCGGGGTGATTACAGTCAGAAAACTGCCTTCTGTCAGGGCTCGCCTGCGGGAGCAGGTTTAGTTGTTCACACAAAGGAGAGGGAGGCTCTCAGGCAGGGAAGGAGGCGAGGAAAGCACGGGGGGAGTGAGCACAGCGGAGGCTTCTTGTGTGCACTGAGCCACTGCACGAAGGAGGCGCGTCCTTCCTCACAGAGCCCTGGGTCCAGCTGCGCCCAAAGCGGGACAGGGCAGCAGCAGCGAAAGCCCCGTGACAGCAATCCACCCGTTTGTTTTGCAGAACATCACCTTTTAGTAGGGCTCAAGTCGTACCCTGCACTCTGTCGACCATCGTTAGACGCCAGCCGCCGTTCTGCTGCTACTGCCTCTCGCCTCTCCGGCCAGACAAGGGACTTCCCTGGGATTTTGGAGAATCAGGTTTTATTCTCCAGCTAGGCAGAGGTGACGATAAAGTTCTCTTTATTACAGACCTACAAAAGGAGATCCATAAAATACTTCTATTGTCTCTTATAAAATTATGACAGGAGCCTGTGGATTTGCAGAGGGTTTGTACCTGTCCCAGGGTCGCGAGGACAGAGGGATAGAGACACAGCTTTCACAGACAAGGCAGAGGCATTCTCAGCTTCAAACAATCCCACCCAGGGCAGATAAGCATCCACACGGCACAGGGAGCAGCTGCCCTCTGCACCGGGCTATCAGATGCTACGCAAAGGAAAAACATTCCCCCTCTCAGCTCAGCAGCAGTTCCACACGTCAGCTCTCTGCTGATGAGCATGGGCTCCTAATCCCAGCCGCATTCCCCACCTGGGGAATGAGCAGCCCTGCTCCTCAACAGCCCTTACAACCACTGCTGCTCAAGAGAAGGGGGGAACAGGAAGGAAGGGTTACGACATCGTCCATCTCCTAAAAACCCCAAGCAGAAGAAAACCCCAGGCTGTACGAGGCAGGCAGCCCACGTGCTCCTCAGCTGTCCCAGGCAAGGAATGCACAACACGGACACATCCAGAGGCAGAGGTACAGCCACCCTTTAACTTCAGGCTCCGATGAGTTTCTTGAGGAATGCTTCCAGCTGATCCTCATCCTTTATCCCCACAAACTTATCCACCACGTCTCCATTCTTCATAGCCAGCACGGTCGGCACTGCTGACACCTGGGGGCGAGAGGGACAGAGACCCACGTGTTAGAGGCTGCGAGGAGCCCAACTGCCCCCAGACCCCAAACGGAGCCCTACAGCTGTGCCACCCCAGAGCCCCCTGCCCTGGACAGGGAGACAACCACCGCTGGCAGGGGACTGAAAGCTTTTCCCTTAGCTAAAGCTTTGCTTCTGAATTTCAGGGGCTTGGCTCTGCAGCTGAGGGTGTTTTGGTTGGAAGCAGATATGGGGGCTCTGCCTGTAGGCCACGGGGCTGAACCCCACACTGCTCAAAGCTGACACATCCCCTACAAAAGGGGAGCCAGCTTGGTCGAGTTCCTCCTCTCCCTGCGGCCTCATCTCTGCGTGGACCAATCCAGCACTCTGAGTTCAGTCTGAGCAGCTTTCCTAGTTTAGATAAGACCCTCACCTAATAAAAAAGCACACAGGTGGAGCTCTTCCCCTCTCCAGTACAAATTCCACTTCTCCTTCCCTTTTATCCTACCATAAACAGACAAACCAACAGACAAACCCGGGCTTTCACCACGCCACCTCTCCGACACGACGACCTTTAGACGTTTTATGGCCGGGGTGCAATCAGATTGGACCCGTGCTCTTCTCCAGAAAGCTCAGGAGCCGGAGGAGGGCTCCCCACCCACCGCTGAGCAGGCGGAAGACATCCTGCTCTGTCCTCCAACCCACCTTTCTCCTCCTGCCCCTGCTTTTAGTGGCTGAGCTGCCCGCGCACCCGTGGCTACCCGCTGCAGATCCCTGCTGATCAGATAAGACAGACATCCCTCCAGCCAGAGCCAGCTGCACTGCTCTGGGTGCTATTTTTTTTTTTGTCCAGAAAGAAGTTTGCTGGGAATTATCCAAGAGAACAGCAGTGGAAATGACAACGCTCCCCAGGGACTCGCTGAGTGCACAGAAACAGAGGAGACTTTGCAGACGTGATCGCGAGAAGGAGCCGTCAGAGCTCAGAAACCCATCCAGTCGTGCTGCTGAGCAGAGCCTGCACGCTCCCACCCCGCTCCAGCACCTTTATCTCTGCAAAGCCTCTCCCCCAAAACACGTCCTGTCCTTCTCTAGCCTGCTGCCCCTCTGCCAGCCTGTGGGGCCTTCCCCCACGTGCTCCAGCTGTCCCAGCCCCGCTGCCAGCATGGCTCTGCCACACTCGCTACTCCTTCCTGCGGGAAACCCTCCAGAGCTCTGGCTTTTCTCCCAGCAAGAGGCTGAGATGAAAGGCACATTTTGTTCTTCCCTTCCCGCCCCGTCCCAGCTGGACCCGCAGTCTGTCCTCTGGGGTTTGTGCAGTTCCATCTGAGTGGATGGGAGCGACGGGGCTGCTGCCACCCCGCCAGCCCTGCTGTGACACAGGTTCTTCAGCTCCTCCTAGCGATGGGCTGGGGCAGGGCCCGGGAGCTTGGGCCCCAGGGCTGCCTGCAGAGCTGATCCCACACTCCTTGGGATTGTAGGGATGAGAAGGGAAACACCACTACTGCACGTAGCCTTCCCTTCCAGAGGGGCACAGCTGGTACAGCTGCTCAGAAATCGCAGTGCTCTGACAGCGCCCTGTTGACAGAGCTCACTCTTGGTTTTGCTGCTTGTGAAGCAAACGGCCTGGGAATTACTAAAAGTGTAATTCTTTTTTTTTTTTTTTTTCTTTTTTCTTTTTTTGGGTCCAGTCTGCACTGAAACTAAACAAAACCTCTTTCTTCAAAGCATTTCTAGAGAAACAGCCAGGCTGCTTTTGATCAGCACTGCCCGAACGGATAAATAAATGTAAACAGCCATCCAGGCTATTCCTGGCAGCGCTCGCACTGAAGGAATTCTCTCCCATCTGAAACTGAGGCTTTCGTACAACCCCGGACACCAAGAGCTGAGCAGGGGAAGGCCTTCACCCAGCCTCAGCAATGAGGCACAGCAGGAACGAGCTCTGCCGACGACTGATGCCCCCATGTCCCTCAGCTCCTCAGGGCTGCTCACCGCTCACGTGCCCACGCGCAGCGGCAGGAGCTGCCCTTTCCCAACAGGCACCAAGCCAAGGCAAAAAATGAATTTAAGGAATTTTAAGAGCAAGCAAGTTAAACAAAAATACTCCTCCCTTCCTCCCTTCAGGGCAGGAGGTCAAGAGCTGGCTGGAACAGCAGCAAAAGGCCGCAGCTGCCAATGAAAGGGATTAGACACAAGGAGGAATCCTCAGAGAAAGAACCTGTGTGCTGCACTACCTGGATGGAGGAGGGTGCCCGGGGCGTCTCTTGTCACAGGAAATGCACCTGGGCTTCGTGTGACTGCTGGGAGCGAAGGACGGCGAGGAGAGGACGTGCAGGCACGCACAGGCATTCCTCAGCTCCTCCTGAGGACTCTCCACTCCCCCCCACACCAAGGAGGCTGCTGGAGAGGACGTTGTGCAATCAGCGGCAAGTTGGGGTCTGTGTGCGTGGGCAGGGGAATGGGCATGCATGGAAGGCGGCTTCCTGGCAGTGAGCAGGGAGCTGTGGGGGTGGCATGGATGCTGAAACCCCCAAACAAAAACCTCAGCCTGCAGACGTTTTATCTCAGATGGAAAGGCTTTAAAAAAATTCCCTCTGTGGATTTCCTGATCTCTTCCCTCTGATCTTGACTTAGTGTCTCCCCATAAGCTCTTATGCTTACATCTCTGGAAGATTTAGATGTCAGGGGGAAGTTTTTCAGTGAGAGGGAGGTGAGGCACTGGCACAGCTGCCCAGAGAAGCTGTGAATGCCCCATCCCAGGAGGTGTTCGAGGCCAGGTTGGATGGGCCCTGGGCAATCTGATCTAGTAGAGATCTAGCAGCTGGCAATCCTGCCTGTGGCAGGGGGTTGGAACTTGATGATCCTTGGGGTCCCTTCCAACTGAAGCCATTCTATGATTTTATGACCTCCTTACTGACAACTTCCCAGAAGATGAAACAAGGCCAAGGACATGCCCAGTGCATGAACCAAACTTGTACCTTGAGAAGAATGCCCCAAACTATGATGGCCAAGCCAAATATTCCTCCTTTACCCATTGCAGCCATCCCACTCACCAACATCACCTGGGGATGGCGTTTAGCTGCAAGCAGAATGGTCACAACCAGATGCACACATCTTTGCAAGAGTGGAGGGTGCAGAAACGATCCCCAGGCCCTCTTGCAAAACAAAACTTCACTGCGTTTGCACATTAGGTTCAGAAAGAAGCCAGCCCTTGCCTGCAGCTTGAATCCTGCCTGTACCTCTGCCACCAGGGCTGTAAGACAGGCAGACCCTGCAAATAAATGGCTGTACACCTGCAGGTGCTCCTGCACCATCCAGTAGATGGTGCATGCAGTGAGTAATCACGCTTGTAGAACAAAGGAACTTTCATTCTCTTTTCCAAGACCTTTCTTCCCATACTCATACGCTGCTTGCCATTTTCCAGTCACCTGAGATTATCCTCTCGTCATGGGAGCTAATTCGCCCTGCTGGAAGGCTTGGGACAACACCAGAGCTAAGCTAATAATCTCTTCTCTTCTCCTTAGGATGGTTGCTACAGAACCTTGTCTGCACCTGTAAGAATTTACCTACTTCCTGGCCACTGCTGAAATGACCTCTTCAACTTGTTCTCACCAGCACCCCTGAGCTGCACGGCCATCACGCTGCGATACAGCAAACAAGCACTGACCTTCCTTGGCCCTGGCGTACCTGAGAGCACACCACCTCCAAAAACAAGCATGGGAGGCTCTCGTGCTCAGCCCGTGGAAGGTGCAAGTGACACTGGTGGGCAGCAGCTGGGAGGATGCTCCACCGTAGCTCCAGCAGAAAGTTCTCCCTTGGAAGGAGTGGGAGGAAAAAAGCTGCTTCGGCTTCCTCCTCCTTCGGACACAGAGGGGTGTGGAGACAGCACAGAGCACCTCCTCCAGGCTTAACAAAGTGACAGCTTGCTCAGGAGTTGGTCTGCAGTTTGCTGGGCACCTTGAGAAGCTTCCTGTGCTAGGCTCAGCCCTGGGAGCAGGACTTTGCCTAGGAGAGGGAGCAGCTCCATCCGTGTGATACGCAAGTGAAAATTAAGCACTTTCTTCCCTGTAAAACACAGCAGCAGGATGCCCTGACGCAACAGACTGAACTGTTGTTTACAAGAAATAACGGGAGCCAGCACAGTCCTCAAAGGAGTTTTTGCATTTCTTCTACTGCCTAATCACTGAGGCAGGGGAAAGGGAGAAATAAAAATCACACATGCCAAGGCTGTGGCCTTCTCCAGTTACTCTGCTTGTTCCTGGGAGCAAGGCAGTGCAGGGACACATGGAACAGAAGCGTGAAATGCTAACATAAGCACCAAGGCCTGTGCTTGTCAGAATGCACGCTCCTGCTGTGCTCAGGTGCTCTCTGACCTGCCTGCCACTTGTCCAAACAAAGCCCACGGTGTCTCCTTGTGATGCAGCTTAAGGACAGCACTCTGTCACCCAGCAAGAACAAGGAAGGGAAAGAGAGGATGGGCTGGCTGCAGGGGGAACGGTGTCCAAGAGTGCAGCAGCCTGGCGCCTGTTACCTCATGCTCCTGCCCTACATTGGAGCAACCTCTGCATGCAGCAAAAGCTGCACAATGTGTTCACGCTGATAAGCTTCTGCACGGCTTAGAGGACATGTTTCTGCAGATTTAGAGGTGCGGATACCAAATATGAGCAGCAGAGCTGGAGGAAAGGCACGCAGTGAAATCCACTTGCTGGAGAGCAACCCAGTGGACCAGGAACCAGCAGGGAGCACTGGGCTTCCCCACCCCCTGCCCAGGCTCTGTGTGCAGATACCTCTCCCTGCAGAGAGAGCTGCTCTGGGCCATCAGCAGTGGCAAGGCTGTGCTTTCCTGGTTCCTACCTCATACTCAATCGCAAGGTCTGTGTGATCATCAATGTCCACTTTGGCCATCACCACCTTCCCATCCTGCTTGGCCACCATCTTCTCTAACCTGGGGCCCAGGATCTTGCAGGGACCGCACCACCTAAGGAGAAAGAGATCAGGCATGAGAGGAGGCAAGTGCAGCAGCTGCAGCAGGCTGGCTGGGACACCAGGACCTTTACCCCTGTCTCACCTCTCCTGTCTTCACATTGACCTCTGTGCCACAGGACAGCGGTGGCACTCAAACACTGAGTGTAAACATTAACCAGCCCCACCAGCCTACGCTGTCCTCCACACCCCTCTTCTCACCACCTGTCCCTCCCCTCACGCTTTGAGCTGTAACCCAGCTGACCACAACACCACCAGGGTGCAAGTGCCACTGTCAGGTGTATGGGCTCGTGCTGATTATCAAACCATAACTGTCACCTCCATATGCACTGCATGCTTTACAACAGTCCCCCAATAGCCACTAAAATTGCAGAGATGCAGCAGCTGTTGAAAGATCACGGCAAATTTTGCAAGGCCTTGTGTGGGGAAAACACTCACTGCTTCCTCTAGCTGCACTGGTTAGGAAGATGTGAACTTTCTCAATTCGAGAAAATAAGAGTTAAAGCTCTGAGCGCCCTTTCTATCTAAAACTGAATCACAGAATCATTAGAAGACCTCAGAGATCACCCAGTCCAACCACCAACCCACCCCCACCATGCCCACTGACCCATGTCTGTCAGTGCCACATCCACACGGTTCTTGGACACCTCCAGGAACGGTGACTCCACCACCTCCCTGGGCAGCCTGTGCCACTGCAGCACCACTCCTTCTGAGAACAAATTTTTCCTAATCCTCCCCCTCTACTCTGCCCTGGTCAGGCCTCAGCTGGAGTACTGTATCCAGTTCTGGGCTCCCCTGTAT